>JASDQU010014590.1:0-12526 GCA_032191745.1 Picea mariana | reverse complement strand
GGTCACCTACTGTGGAAGATGATCATCCATCTTCACTTCTATGATCGTCACAGAGCGCAGTTCCTTGTGAGCTCTTTCTTGTGTTTCAAGTTGCTCTGCTAGCAACTGGTCCTTGCTCTACTGTAACTGGGCTTTTTCCTCCCATTTCGTTTGTAAGTCAAGCTGCTCCTGTTTTTCCTTTCTCCGTTTCTCTTCATGTGAGCTTTTTGCTTGCGCCAAAGCCTGGGTGGCTTTCGCTATGTCTTCTTGAGCTCGTCGAAGGTGAGCTTCAACTTTCTTGGTGATCTGGCCTAACTGTGTGGGCTCATCACCTGTTCCTGATATTTCCATTGTTAACGGCGCCGTAGAAACTGCTTGGCTAGACTGAAGTGCCTGCTATGCTTCTTTGAATTCGTCCATGATTTGGCGGAATAGCTCCTCCTGCTTTGCTTCTTGCTTTTTCGCGATCTCTAATGAAACATCATTCAGTGCGGAAATTAAGAAGTCAAAATCATCTGGGGTAAGCGTAGTCTTAAGTGTGGTTTGGGTGGCCTTAGTTTTCTTTATGGATGAGGGCCTCAGTGGGGTAATCTTCCTTTTCTTGGAGGGATCTGCCTCGTCCTTAGGCGGGGTAACCTCGCCTTTGCTCTGTTCAACTTCTGTGCCCCCTAGTTCTTCATCATTACCTACCTTCGCAGGTGAGAGCGAAGTAGTATTCGTGGATGTGATGTGGATATTTTGAACTTCCACATCCTTCTTAGTCTTGCGTGGTCCTGGTGTATCCGACATAGCTTCAGGGCTATCTACGTCGGACATCTCTGTGGGGTCTGCTGCAACAAGGAGGTCTACCGACCATTCCTTGGTAATCTCCTCTAGGTCATCTTCTGTTAGCTTGTAATATGACTGGAGTTGTTGTTTGTGATCGTCTGTGTGCGTTGTGATGTAGGTGAAGTGACGATCTGCGTTGAATTTCATCAAAGGTCAAAACCTATGAAGAGTGTTGGGTGTAATGCACGGTGTAGACTGAATGGCATTCCTCAACTGAATGTACTACGCATGGAAGATGGCATTGGATTGCCACTATTTGTTCATGTCGCTGGAATACCACAGTGTACAAAACTTCGCGGCTAGGGGTTCGAAGGGTTCGATCTCCAGAAACGTGGCTCCCTTAGGAAGTTCCCACACGATGAAGGCGATGAGTATGAGCAACCAACTAAAGTGGAATTGATACCCTTGGTCCTACGCTTGTCTACAGTCAAGCTCTAGCTGATTTATAAGGTATTTCGCCTAGTTCATTTGTAGTCCCTCTGTGCACTACAAATCTGGTCTCCTGTGTAGGTCTATTTTTTCAGACTAACTTGCCTACGATCAATTGGAAACGAAAGCGTACGATTGCATTCTCAATGGAGGCTACCTTGTAACCTCGCTTTCCTTTCTCTAGATCACCATATGTGTCTTTTATTCATTGAGCGAGAGCACGATCTGCGGTCTTTCTAGGGTAAAAATTTTGCGGGTCAGGGCCTTGCATGCTTAGTCCAGTGATCTGATTGATCAAAATTGGATCCACGGTGATGCGCCAGTCCAACCATAGGTATCCTCCGTGGTAGTAGGACAACAACATTCAAACATAGGCATTTACTTCCTGATGCCTCCCAAAATGTGGAATCTTCATTACGTTGAGGAGGGTTGACTGCTTAAGGTTATGGGTCCATTGCTGCGGTACAATATTAGGGTTCTTTCCTTTTGTAATAGTCAAATACCTATGTGAGGCTAGCATACTGTATACCTTGCGATCTCCAAGGTTAAAATCACTGAATTTCAGTGTGGTGAGCTTCTCCTGGTCAGCATGAACTGCACACACCCCTTTCGGGAGGTATGCAATGACTACATCATAGTTGAAGTCTCTGGGTACAGAGTCTCTATTCACTGGTTCGCTTAGTGGTGGGATATATTTAGGCAAGATGCTTGGGATCATATTCACAGTGGCAAAGTCGTTTCCGAGCTTAGATCGTCTTTCTGAAGGCGGTCGGGATGGTCCTGCTCAAGCAGTGGAGGGGGAAGTTGGCAGTATGCTTGAGGACGATGCCTATACACCTGTAGACATTCCATGTTCTAACATGACTCTCTCAGCCATTAAATCAATTAGAACTCCTTCAACAACTTTCTCAGCAGCGCTGAGCTCGTTCGACATACAAACTTGGGTCAGCTGGCTCAGGTGCAAAGGGAATTTAGAGACAACAGTGAATAGTAAGGAAATGATCTCAAGGTTAGTAAATCTCAGGGTTCGTGCTCAGATTCTTAGTTAGAAAAAATTATTCTCGGTGCATGGCACGACAGGTTAAGTAGGCAATCTCAGCAACAGTCTACTTGCAACCGACATGGGGCCTTCATTAACTCTGTTCTATCCGTTCTGGTGCTATCCAACAGTCTAGTGGTAACTCATAATTGCTTTTCGATCCGTTCGGAGCGGCGGTCAAATGGGTATATCGGTTCCAATGGCTATATTGCTTCATCATGGCGAAGTACACTATGTCGTTGTTCTGATATCTCGGCGAAGCTTCAATTCTGCAATTCTTCTTGCTGCGAAGTGTCCTCTAGAACCTCTTGTAACCTTATAGTATTAGCCCTTTTCTTTCTTAACTTCCCAGCCTTCTTCCCACTGAGTTTCATCTCTGTAATGATTTTACCATTCTTATGTTTATCTTCTATGGTCTTAGTTAATTCGCGTTGTGGAAAATCTTTCTTAGGGTTCCTTGATAATACTTCTTCTGTATCAAAAATAGGTAACTCGATCTTCTACGGATCCTCAATTGTTCTCTTAGCTTCGACATCGGAGGTACTGATATTAAATATCTGTGATTTTCTCTTTTGTTCTTCAATCAAGTGCGCGATCCTTCTAGTCATAAAGTCTTTTAAATCTTGCTTCTTCTGTTCCAAAACTTTCTCTTCTTCTCTTCGTTTGGCATGTTCTCTATCAATCCAGGGTTTTCCTATGAGCATGGTAAACAGGGCACTGTCTTCAACAAATTAAATGATCTCAAAGTCTTTCTCTGTCGAAGTTCCATTAACAGTCATAGATATCTGGGCAAGCCTTCTACATAGGTTCACTAGCTTTCCTCTGAATAAACTTGTTCCTCCTAGGGAAGGGATCATGGCAGGCTTTCCTATATCTTCCCAATTTCTTTTTGGCATAATGTTCACTTGCGCTTCTTCATCAAGAGTATAGTCAATGGAAAATTCCCTTATTCTTGTTTCGATTTGTGTCTTTTCTTTGAAGATCTCTGATAGCCTAACATGTCGGTGGTCATTCAAAGTATCTTTCATCTATAGCAATATCTTTTCTGATTCTTTTTGGGTTTCTGCTATAATCTTGGTCTCTTGATCTCCCTTAGGGTTTGCTTGTTCCATATTCATCTTCTCAAGCCTAGCAATCATTCTAGGGAAATCCAATACTTCATGGTCCATAGCCTTACAACAGAGGCAACTAGGTCTTCTCCCAGGGCATTCTTTAGAAATATGTCCCGGTCGTCTGCAACTATAACAGAGGGTTAATCCTCTCGACTGTTTAGATGTCCCCCAACTCCTTCTGTACTACGCACCAAGATCATGGTGGCTAGCCTGCAAATTTTTTTTTCTAGCATTCTGCATCCACTTGTTAGTCCAGACATTCTTTCGATGCATAGGTATAACATATCTATCACTATACTTATCAGATCTATTCATATCAAAATTTATTTCATCTATTAATGCCCTAGTTTTGAAGCTAGGACATAATCTATCAAAGATACCTAGATCCATGCTTTAGAAACACAAAATTTCACTTATCTTACTTCTGTAGAGCACAAAGATTCCAGATCTAAGACTTTTAACTATTCTTACCTTTATCAAGGCATAGAGCTTACAAATATTACCTCTTTTCTGCAGATCTGACCTTTTTCCTTCAGAAATTTCCACTTTTACTTTTCTTAAAGCATAGAGTGTTCAAATATTACTTCTTTTCTTCGGTATCAACCTCTTTCTTGCAGATATGACCTTTTCCCTTCAGATTTGATCTCTTTTTCTGCAGATTTGACCTTTTCCCTTCAGATCTGACCTCTTTTTCTTGGCACAAATCTTTGTAGGTCGAGTAATACTATGCACTAGGGMAACATATCTACACACAGAGCTTAGTTCGCACAAMGATTTTTCTTCTTTTGTTCCCAACAATCACAGTTCCTGTCCCAGCAACTGAACCATTTGTTGGCACAGGGGCAGACCCAGGGTTCAATGCTCAAGAGCACTCCAACAAAGTCCTAACTACCGACCCTTTCGACAACACCTGCGAAGMAGATGAAGTCTCACATGAGGTAGAGGCAGGGGTGGTTGCAAGACTCAGGTGTCTGCAACCTTAGCTGGGACACAGATTTGTGATTATCTTTCTTAGAACACACTTAGCATCAGTTATTCCTTAGCATACATTCATTAATATACTTCCCAGAAGGCACAAAGAATCACAGTGAATACTTATACTAAGAATGATTCAGTACTTATCCACAAAAATATAGATTAGATTCAACAGATCAAGCATTAAGCATCTCATATATCAGATCTAATGTTCATTCATTCATCAACATCACAAAGAATACCTAGATCTACTTAATCACATCAAGCACTTAGCCAAGAAAGAGATAAATACATAAGAGCGAAGCACAAAGAACTATACACACAGTTACCGTGGTTCACCCCCACCCTAGGGCTACGTCCACAAAGTCTTCTTTATATTATCACGGTCAAGCAGTTACAACACAGAGCTCTAATGACCCTTACTTTCCATAGGACATAAGATTTGTGCAGCTCGTTAGATCCTTCTTCCTTTCTCTTCAACATCCAACTATAACAACCTGCACTTAGCTCTCTGATCTCATGCACAGAGCACTCTAAGATACATCCGATCACATAGATCCAATTACTAGCACTAAGATTTCATTCATACATCACATAGATGTATTACATTACTATCTCCTTCTTATCTTACTATCTACATTGCCTATTTATAGATTACAAAATGGGCCTAAACGTGGGTAAACCCACGAGACGACATCCCTTTCCTGTTACATCAACCCAAAACCCTAAAATGGACCCCAAAATAGTCTTGCTTCCTTATTTTCTGCTTCACGTTGCGCTCCTTCCTTGGAAAGCTGTCGCAGTCCCAAAAGTGGTCAAGTATGACCAAGTACTCTTCAAAACTTGGTCAAAGGCCAACAAATATTATTGTCATTGATGTCAAAGACAGGGGGAGACTATAAATGTCCAAGATAAATGTTGCAAGATGGTATTGTTTTTTGATTTTTGATGCTTAGTTTGGATACCCTATCTTTGAAGGCCTTTTAACTTTGAATACCTAGCTCAAATGGGAGCATAGGATATATGGTTGAAAAATTTGTTTCGAGACATTTCCAATGGTATACTGGAACTATACCATTGGAAATGTCTTGGAATAAACTTTTCAACCATATATCCTATGCTCCCATTTGAGCTAGGTATTTAGAGTAAAAAGGCATTCAAAGATGGGGTATCCAAACTGAGCATCAAAAATCGAAAAACAATATTTCCAACAATCCCCATATTTCAATCTTTAACTTGGACATCTGTAGTCTCCCTCTGCTTTTGACATCAATGACAACATTATTTCCAACAATACCCCCTTTGTCATTAACGACAACTCTTAGTCAATTTTGTAATACTCTTCTCATTTGCAACTTCTCCCCCTTTGACATCAATGAAAAAGGGTTTCTCCCGCTAAGCTTGTGCTTCCCTTTACTAACAAGATGAGAAGGATATCACTCCCAAGTTCTGTCTTAGATATTCAAATGTGCCTCTTGGAAGGGGTTTAGTAAAAATATATGCAATATATTTTTTAGTGTCAATGTATTCTAGCTTAACACCTTGCTTGACTACTTTTTCTCTTAGTAAATGGTACTTAATGGAAATATGGTTCATCTTTGAGTGTATAACATGATTCTTTGAAATGTTGATTGCACTTGTGTTGCCGTAAAAGATTGATATTGGTTGATCATATTCTACCTTGATATCCTTCAATGTGTGCTTCATCCAGAGAAATTGTGTGGAACATGCTGTTGCTACAATATATTCGGCTTCTAATACATATAGAGAGATTGAAGTTTGTTTCTTGCTCAACCATGATACTAGACAATTTCCTAGAAATAATTCTCCTTCACTGGTACTTTTCTTGTCATCAATACTTCTCGACCAATCTGTTTAGTCAATATGAATATTGTTGAGGCCACAAGATTAAATTTGGATGAGTTAAGGACAAAAAGGGGCGAGCTCTCATGGATTTTGAACATAAAGCACTAATTAATTTTGGGGAAAATGAAGAAAATGGAAGAAATTTTAGGCCCTAGGTGCTTAAAACAAGATCTAGGCGCTTGTCGGGATACAAAACAAGGCATAACCTAAAAGTCTTTAATTCAGGGACGGAGGGAGTTTTCCATGAGACCATGAGATAAGACTAAGTGATAGCGAATCTTCTGAGCCCGATCATTGGAAGGTTGCAAACAAGGAAGATCAACGACTTACAACCAATGTCATGCCGTGAACATTCAAGAAGGTTAACAAGTCCAAGTGATCTATAGCTGCCACTTGGACGAAGGGGCCCCATCGAAGGCACTAAACAATATCTCGAACCCAATGACATATAACTTGCCATCCTGCCACATGGGTGCCAACATGGACAAAAACGAGGTTGCCACATGTTCGTGGGACCATGTTAACGTTAACAATGACGTCACCCAATATTTCGTGCCTTCACCCATTTAAATATTTTCTTCAAATAAAATGGTGAGATGTGGCATCTGAAAGATTAATATAGAGGTAAAGAGCCTTGCTGGGCACAAAGATCATTAGGTTCGAGGTGCCAAATCATACGCTCGAGTCTTCAAACTAGAAAAAATTGCAAGCAACCTCCTCCTCAAATACGCCATTGCCAACTTCCTTGCCTCCATTCCAAGTTGAAATTTTCCCCGAAACCACCCGAAATGCCCTGGCCATCACTTGCCAAGTGTTGGGATACGACCACAATAAACAAGTGGACAAAGCTATCTAGGTTTCGTTTCTATTCTATTATCAACAACCTCTAAGGTTCTTTCCAATTTTGGTTACTATAAGCTCCTAGAGGAATTCACGCAGGCCCAACAGGAAGACTTCCATTGCACCCGATCCTTCAGGTATCAGTCCTATCTAGTAAATCTTATCCTCTCCCAAAATCATACATACTTTGAGGGTTGGGGGATAAATATTACCGATGAATATGGGAAATTGAAGCAAACAAGTGAATGGCCACATAGTGTGAGAAGACAAAAATAGAACAAAGGTTTTATCCACTGTGTAAATCATTACATGAGAGCCATATACACTCTTATAAATGGTACTCCACCCCGTAGATTCTTTCTAGAAAGGAGACACATCCTACAATTGAGAAAAGATACTAGAACATGATATTGGTATCTAGCACATGGCCATACCATCATCAGGGTATATGTTTTTGAACAAGATCCATTCAGGATTCCTACTTTCCTAACACCTAGGATGTTGTCCTTGGAATATATTAGACAAAGAATGATAGCTGATCACTTCTTGTTTTCCCAACACAGAGAGTCAATCGCCTTCTCTCTGGTACATGAGTTGGTCCTTTCTTGGTTCAACAAAGAATAACTTTCTCAAAGGCCGAGGAAATAATGAAACGATTCGACTTTGAAAAAGAAGAAGGTTGGGTATATGATCCCCATGGTGTAATTGCTACGAGAAAGCCAACATACAAACATAAGACAAAAGAGATGGCAGGAAGGATTGCTAACACAGAGTCCTGAGAGGAATTCAAACAAATATTAGAAAGTGAGATCCCTAGCCCATTGACATCATCATCTTAGGATATCTCAATCCAAATTACTTAAACTTTGAAAATATTGCTCTCAAAGGTACAATCAAGGATGAATGCAGATGGAAAACGAAACAAGAAGCGCAAAGGAGTTGAAGAAGAAGAAGAAGAATATAGTGTGGCAAAATTCCTGGATAAAGGGAAGGGTTTGCTGCAAATAATTCAAGGCGAAGGTGAACTTGAGGGGCCACCTTTGACTATTGAACACTTTACCTCAGCCTTGCTGTCGGCTAGACCTATCAAGCAAACAAATACCAGTGGTGGAACAACAAAAAATCCACCCACCATGTTTTCTCACTACTTGGACATAAAAAGGCATAACAAAGAAATGTAAAAAGAGTTGTACCCCCCGGTAGGAGGAGAGGAAACACAAACAAAAATACTGACAACAATGGATTGCCAAGAGGGAACCTTCAATCTGGCTTTGTTGGAATCAAAATTAACAAAGCCCCTTTCCCCAACAGACTACAAAGTAACTCATGTTAAGCTCAAGACAAGTAAAATTTAACCCCCTGATTTGATTGATTTCCATTAGCAAACAAGCAATATGATGTACAAAGGAGTGTTTTAGTTTTCTTCCAGTGAGAGGAAGATCAGGTAAATTGCACTCAAAATCAACAAACAACTGATGCAAGAGAGAATAGACACCAAGGAAAATCAAACAAGGATAACATATATTGAAAGGAAGATCATAGATCTGGGAATAGATTCTAAAGACCCCATTGCTATGGGAGAATTGGTGAAACAAAAGGACACTGAAGTCAATTTTCTAAAGAAGATGCCGGACCTCTCTAAATATCATCATGTACAAACCCCAAGGTTACAGGCTAGTTATGAGGAAGAGGAGCAGTTGTATCACCAACTAAATGAGAGCAAGAGAATCATCACACAACTACAAAATGAAAATGAGAGGCTGCGGGAAGAGAACGAGATTATCAAGAGTCAACAGAGTCAGTTAACTCAAACATCAAAGCAAAGGACATAATAGGTTTATTTGACCGATCTAGCTGAAGGCCTAGCTAAGGTAATGGATGACCTTAGTGTGGAAGAAATAGAGCTAGGTACCTTGACTAGCCAACTAAAAAACAAAAGTGCTAAGGTGGAAAAATTGGAGGAACAAGCCAAGAATAGAGAAGTTCTATTATCTAAACTGAATGCTGATAAATATGAAGCTTTAAAGGAACTGAAGAAATTATAGACCAAAGTCACAGGAAGATCAAACCTAAAAGAAACTATGCATGTGATTTGGGACCATATATCCACTCCAATATTTGATGATTGGGCACATTTCTCCTAAAGGGGAGATGAGTTGGAGCTACTAAAATAAGCGAAAACAGACATAGCTAGGGTAGCCACTAAATTGGAAAACAAACCAGATGTGTCTAACAAGATTATAAAATTCCTAAATTGTAGAACTAAAGAGAAGCTCATAGACCTAGAAGTTAATGATAGCACTAGCATCATAACTGATGCCAAAAAAGTCCTTACTAAAAGAAGGAAATTTCAAAACATTGAAAGAAGACTACATGAAATAATAGGGGGAGTAGCATCTTTCAAAAACATTTTCAAAGACCCCCTTACACTTTGATTATCAGTGCCCTAGGCGGGAAGTGGAGACTTCCTCTCACAAAAGAAGTATTCATATTTTTTGGAGCAGAAAAGGAATGATGATAGTAGGCTTGATAAGCTGAAAGAGGTTTTGCTAGGGAAGGATGTCATAGAAATGTTGGCAGGAGATTTTGAAATCCTGTACAAATTGAAAATAATTTTTAAGAATTTTCCCCAACCATCATACGAAAGGTACACTAATTTGGATGAGATGGTAAGGAACATGACCAAGACTGAATATCCCATGGGAAAAACATGGCACCACACGTGTCAATTCCTCAAGCTCCCCTTAGGAAGGAAAGGAGGGTCATGCAACACAAGGTGAGCCCAGTAAGAGGCATACATAAAGTTTTGGAAAGAAACTTTTTAGCATGGTGGGACCTCTTTTAAAACAAGAGGTTGTTTTCAAAGGATAAAGAAATAGTAATCAATTTCAAAAAACAGTTTTGGGGATAGCGTAAAGATAAAAGGGGATCAAACACTCATTTTAAAGGGTCGACACTTTGGGGAATTAAAGGGTTTTTGATCAAAGAAACTTCAAGCATAGACTAGTGAAGACAATAGGCCTCAAGAGACTCATTCCCCACGTTATGTTCAGTCTGTAAATCCACCATCTTCTTCCATTGCATTTGTCTTCTTGTAAAGCCACCTCCACTTTGGCTACTTGTGTCATATTTGATAAATAAAAGTTCAAGCAACATATTAAGCACCATATTCAGCGTGTCTGTATGATGTTTTTTCATGACATATAAGTGATTTCATCTTGATATGACTAGTTCTTGTCATTTATTTATGCATTTGAATGATGTGCAGAGGGTACCTCCATGTATTTAAATGTGTGAATATTCATAACTATTTGAAACATGTGTTTCATAGATCCTTATACATTTTTTATACATACTAAGTTCTTAATTTCTCATCAATTTTTTCTTCTTTTAATAAACTATAAGATTCATTCTTAGTAGTGCCTTGTATGTTTGATTGTCTTTGGTCGAATTCACCCACTCACTCCCCTAAAATTTTAAATTTCTGTAACACTTGTGTACACATGCCTCTTGAGGTTGAGAGTTTAAATCATCTGAGCTGATATTGTTTGAGGGTTGAGAGAGAGAGAGAGAGGGAGATCCAATAATTTTTCCACAACATTTTGTGACTGCAAATATGAATTTAAAAATCTTTTTGAGTTTTAGCTCATGGGGTGCCTTGACATCATTCCAATAACAACCTAGAACATCTCGAGGAACAACATGTGACAACACAAGTGCAATCAACATTTCTAAGAATCTTGTTATGCACTCAAAGCTGAAGCATATTCCCATCAAGTACCACTTCCTAAGAGTACATGTAGATGATAAAAGTGTTAAGCTGGAATACATTGCCACCAAATAACATATTGTAGATATTTTACTAAACCCCTTCCCAGAGACACATTTGAATATCTCACACAGAAGCTAGGAGTGATATGCCTCTCATTTCTTCAGTAAAGGGAAGCACAAGCTTAGGGGGAGCAACCCTTTGCCATTGATGTCAAAAGGGCAGAAGTTGCAAATAGAGGGAGTATTACATAATTGAATAAGGGTTTCCTTCAATAGCATAGGGGGAGATTGTTGGAAATATTGTTGTAATTGATGTCAAAGACAGGGGGAGACTACGAATGTCCAAAATAAAGATTGTTGGAAATATTTTGAGTTTTGATGCTCAATTTGGATACCCTATCTTTGAAGGCCTTTTTACTCTGAAGACCTAGCAAAAATGGGAGCATATGATATATGGTTGAAAATTTTATTCTGAGAAATTTCCAACGGTATATGACGCTCTCTTTAACTCCATATGAATTAGGATATATGAAATATTTTGTCAGGTTGTCCCAGCTAGAAAGTACAGGTCGACCCATCCAGTTTTACAAGTTAGCCCCATAAGTGAATGCATAAACACTATAAATACATGATAGATGTGCACATTTGAAGAAAATCCAAGTAATAAGAGCAAGTACAAGTGCGCATAAGAGATCAGAGGTGCGCAATAGGAGCTAGGGAGTATTCTTGGGGTTTAAAGGTTCACAAGAGGAGTTTTTTTGGAATTTTAAGGGTGTGCTATGGAGGACTAAGATCTATGATGTTGCAAAGTGCTCTGTTTTGAGGATGTGATGTTGCAGTCTAGAATTATATTATGGGAATGATGCTATGAGTTTCTCTAGGGCATGAAGGCTAAATCTGACTAGGGTTTGAATCTATGTCTGGGGTATGGAGCAATGAGAGGTGTGGTACATGAAAGTTAAGGGTATGATGATGTTGTGAAATGCATGAAGTATGAAGCATGCTGGTGAAGTCAAAAGTAATATGTGTATGAAGATATTAGATTGGTGCCTATACAGGTCTTACTAAGATGGTGCTCAACAAAGGAGATTGGTGTCTCCAGTAGGTTGTGTTGGACAACTGAGAGGGGGGGTGAATCAGTTGTTACCGAGCTTAAACAATTATGCTTCTTTTTAAACTCTTTGCAGAAACACTAAATGATGATCACAATAATGCAGGGAAATAAACAATGGCACATTCAACATCAGTCACATATATGAGAAACACAGAGACAAATATTTCTCGAGGAAACCCATACAGGGTAAAAACCTCTTTTTCTTTATATGATAAGTAATAGTTACATTCTTTACATTATCATACATATGAGCACCGACTCATAATGAGGCTACAACCTCTGTTTTGCAAGCTACAACTTGCTGAGAGCACCAACTCTCTGTTTTCTCTAGCACCCACTAGAATGAAGCACCAACTCCCTAGTTTCTCTAGCACCAACTAGAAGGAAGCACCAACTCCCTGGTTTCTCTAGCACCAACTAGAAGGAAGCACCAACTCCCTGGTTTCTCTAGCACCAACTAGAAGGAAGAACCAACTCCCTGAGTGTTTCCAACACAACTGGATGGAAGCACCAACTTCCAATCATACAGGAACCAACTTGTATAACAGAGAACAAGAGTTCTCCCTTGCACCA
>JASDQU010014589.1:43049-71490 GCA_032191745.1 Picea mariana | reverse complement strand
AGATATTTTCTCCCTAAATATCTTAGAAATCCCTTTCTTAGTGGATCTGATGAGAGATCCTCTCCATGGTGGTTAAGCCTCCAAATCCTATATAATGAGGGCTTTCCATGGAAGAGGGGGAGATGGAGATTGAGAATTATACCAAACTTATGATCTCATAAGTAAGGCACCATTGAAGAATAATCAGTCTAGATTACTTGAGCAAAGGGGTTGGACAAAGAGAACTGGAAGAAGTTGTTGCACCTTCATCAAGTTTGGTCTGTAAGTACTCTTCATTTTTTATCATTAATATACATACATGCGTGTCCTGTTTCTTTCAAGTTTATGTTTGTTTCACATGAACTTGTCTCTAGTAAATAGATATGTATTTGAGCTAATCTCAGTAGAATAGGAAGTTTGTTGTATCTTTGTTTGTGCTACAGGACCTATCAGGGAGCTCAGGATTGAAACTCAACTTGGATTTTGCGAGGAAAAACGCCATTTAAAAAGGTACATTGTTCTTCTTCCTCTTCATTCATTAGCTTCATTATATCTAAAATGATTTCAGTTTCCACATTAAGCACTTTTATGTCTTGGCCTTAGGAGTCTAGAGACCAAGCGGGAATCCACTTGTCTGTAGGGGGATCCACCTGTAATAGAAATTGGCGACCCCAGTGAGGAAAGATTCCTATTGTATTTCCTTGGTTTTTCCCTTCTCTTTTACCAACTTTTAGATCACGTTTTCTATGTGTTTTTGATCTATTAACCTTCTCCTACCTTCACTAGCATTTTCACCATTTTTTATGCATTTTGGGTGAATTGTTTGCAAATTTTTGGCTCTTTTTCTGAGCTTCTAGGAGGACCAACACCCCCGTGTAGGCCATATAAAAGCACTGGTATATCATAAGCACTCCCATATAGTTCTTTAGGGATCTTTTTAGCACTCCGTACCCTTTTTGAGGGAGCACTAGTCTCTGTTTTGGAGGTTTTTTTGCCCTTTTCTGCTCAGATTTTTTCAGCCTGTTTTGTGGAAGTCTTTACCCAATCTTTGTGGATGGTTTGTGAAGTTATTTGGATTGGTTCTTGATGGTTTTTTATGCTTCTCACTCTATTTTTATTGATTAGAGCTTGAATCCTCTTTCAGAAGCGTAAAATTTCCTTTTCTAGCTGCATTTTTGTCAAGACAGTTTTGAGTGGTTTCTCTTTCTCCCTATTGTTTCTTATATTCTTCTCTACATTTCATTGTACTCCTTGGATGGTTGTTGGTTTTAGGATCCTTTACCAAGTTCTTGTTAGAAAAATATTTTACTTGTTTTCTTTCAGTTCTGATTGTTTTGAATGCATTCTTGCGTTTGGGTCGTGAAACTAGCTTGCATTTGAAGTAGTAGAATTGCATGTTTTTTGACATTTTGGGACATTGTGCATCTAGAATGATGAATGTTTTAGTCTTATCGTAGCATAACTTTCATCAAAATGAAAATATTGAATCTTCATCTCTTTGCATAACTTTTGATTCGGTCAAAACCCCATATTGTCCACGCCAATTTCCTTTTGAGTAACAAAACTTTAAAAATCAAGCACTAAACTAAACTTGATTAGACATTTTTACATTTTCTGGTAGAAAACCTACATTAGATTAGTTGTAGGTTTTTGGAATAGGTGTGAAAGATAAATTTCCAAAGCTGCAAACAAACATATGATCTTGTGTGAGGGAGCGGTGAAATCCAATTACTACATTTTGTCCTGGTAAGCCCTTCTCACACAAGGGTCAATCACGAGGTCACATTAAGACTGGCAGAGTTACTCACCCTGCTTTGATGGTCTTGGTGTAGAGATTGTGCATATTATGGGGGTCTCTTGAAGGTATACCCACAATGATGAGTGGAATCATTTCAAGTTGATTTCGGGCTAGATACCCTGCCCTTGCGCATGGATCGAACTATCGATTGTTTCCACAGGCATCACTGCTGTAGTTGGTAACCTTAGTGGCCTATCTCTTTAGGGTCTTTACACAAGGTGAATCTAGAGTGGAAATTCTTTACGGTACCTGGAATCAACGTTGGCCAGACTCACTTGAGCTCCTTGGAGGGTATACCAACGATTATGTGTGGGAGCTTGCACCAGGGTGTAAGTCCGTTAAGCAGGTTGTCAATGTAAATTTTCCACCTGCTCTATCTCATCCCTTTCTTAATCTGTTCCCGCGATGTTGGATTTCATCACCAACTAGTGTTCTCATTGTGAGAAGGTTTTTTTTGCTTGCTTGCTTACTAGATTTTTTAGCATGTGTTGTTTGTTCTCCCTAGCAGAATCTAGGTTGGAGATTTATTTATATGGTGTCAGTTCCCAGGATGACCAATGAAGGAACCCCTTTGCCAGGGGAACCCTTTGTTTTTCCTTCTTGCAGAAATGTTGGTCCTCCTTACATCGCTACTTTGAGCCTTCTAGGTCTCACAATTGGGTTACCGGTATGGTTGTTTTCCACTCTGGTGATATTGAATGCAGGTGCTTCATATGTAAGCACACCTCCCCCACATCAAAATCATGTCAACCTTTCTTCTTCTTCATCTGTTAGGTCTTCTTCTATTTCTCCTTCTTCGCCTAGTGAAATCTCTCAAGCGAGTAGCCTGATTGATAAGAAGAAGAAGAAACAGAAAGAAAATAAGAAGAACCAGAAAGGTACCAAGCCTCCAACTACATCAAATGTTGGATCTAAGAAACCAACTACTTTTAATAGTACTAGGAGTATTGATAAGGTAGATAAGGTTAAAATGAATAATATGAAACCCAAATTCCCTTGCAATCTTTGTAAGGGTGACCATTTTCTGAGGGATTGCCCTGGTATTCCCAAGGTCTTAGAAATGTGGTCTTCCATGTCATCGGCCCCTGATGATCATGCCAGTAATACCCTGTCACCTAGTGACATTAAGGTGGGTAAGAAGAAGACAACTATCAAATTCCCTTGCATGATATGCAAAGGTGATCATTATTCTCACCTTTTTCCTTGTATGGACGAGGCTTCTTATCTTTTGGAAAAACTTCAACTTCCAAAAGCTTATCGTAGGATTCCCCCCAACCCATCATTAGTTGATGGAATGGTCAATCTAGTTCCATCCTCAGTTAGTCCTGTTGATCAGGTGGTCAATCTGGTTTCATCCTCAGTTGAACCACTCACCAAAGTACCTAATCCAATTCCTTCATCAATCAGCCCCACTTTTCATCTGGAAAGTGAAAGCCAAGTGGCTGATCCAGTCCTGTCATTGGTCAGTCCCACCCTTCATATGAAGAGTGTCAAAGTGGTTGACCCGACTTCGCCATCGATTGATCCCACTCCTCCTTTGAGAAGTGTCAAAGTGGTTGCTCCATTTACTTCATCGATCAATCCCACTCCTCCTCTGATGAGTGTTAAAGTGACTAATCCAGTCCCTTCCTCGGTCAGTCCCACCCTTCATCTGAAGAGTGCCAAAGTGGTTGCTCTGGTTACATCATCGTTCAATTCCACTCTTCCTCTGCAGAGTGCCAGCATGGTCGATCCGATCCCATCATCGATCAATCATACTCTCCCTCTAGAGAGTAAACCCGATACTACCTAAGTTTTTCTCGTTGATATAGAATCTATTGTGCCAGGGGGCATTCCTCCTTCTCTCGCGAAACCCCCTCCAAGTAATGAGGCCATCATTTTTTATTGGGGTTCGCTAACTGTACCTCATCTTCTCTCTCACATTCCTTTCCATATTACAGTACAAGTTTGTGGTCGGGACGTTTCTCAAACGCTGATAGATGAAGGTGTGTCCATTAGTATTTTATCCTCTTTTGCTTGGCACGATTTGGGTTGTCCTCGTATTGTGTCGGTTACACATAATCTGTTAGCTTTTAACAGAAGAACCAGTCAACCTTTAGGGACCCTTCTTTAGTTTCTCGTAACTTTGGGAGGAAAAATTGTCTCTATTGTTGTAATGGTAGTTCGAGACCCCTTGGATTTTTCTTTACTCCTTGGTCAAGATTATGTCTATGTCATGAAAGCTATTGTGCCCACTCTTTTTCGTGTGATATCTTTCCCTCACGATGGAAGAATTGTGACTATTGATCAACTTTCATTCATTGGTCCTGACTGGATTACCTCCCTAAATGGTTCTTATATGCAGACAGTATCGCCCCTGCCACATGTCAATTATGTGGCATTGTCTCCCATGCCTTCAATTTCTGATGACTTGGATCCTGTAGTTGACATGGTGATCTCTTTGGTAGGGCTATTGGAGCTTGATCTCCTTCCCCCTGTCGCGACCCTCGACATGTGTTCCTTCCAAAGTGATTTTCTTCCATCCAGTGAAGATATCTTGGAAGCCATGACCGAGTTGTGTCCCTTGACATGGTGTCCTTCCAAAGCGTTATCCTCTTGGAAGTCATGATCAAGTGGTAATGAGCATAGTTTTCCTCTCTGTAGAAAGCTCGTTAAAAAATGAAACAAAGGTTACGAGCATAGTTTATGTTCTCTGTGGAAAGCTCGTTAAAAAATGAAACAGAGGCTACGAACATAGTTTTCCTCTCTGTGGAAAGATCTGTAAAAAATGCAACATAAATCTAGGGACTGAAGCCGTAGTCACGAGCATAGTTCTTTTCTTGTGTCAATCTTGTTAAAAAAATGAAATAGTCACCTCTCCTATCAGGTCGAGTCTTTCGCTAGAACTCGTAGATTTCGAGTCGAGTATTTCATTAGGTCTCGTATTTGAACCTTCATTTCATCCACCCTTATCCTTTTTCTTCATATAATACAAAAATTGGTGACAAGCTCAAAGTCGGTGAATGAAATGAAGATTGGGGGGCATGTCTCCAGCCTTTGATGATCATTCTAGAGTTAATCCACTAGATTTTCAATATGGGGGTAGAGTACCGAGCTTAGTCTTTGTTCTTTCTCGCACTCGTAAAAACATGAGAATGTAACCAAGAAACCTTTTATCTCTTTTTCGGGATCGCATGGATACATGAAAAAGGAACCTCCTGAAGTCATCTTTAAACTCTTTTCAGAATCTCTAAATGTGAAAAGATTGTCGAGTGATCTTGCTTCCTTCCCCACTCGTTAAAAGGTTTGAAAGGGCATCTTTCAAATGATAATTTATCTCTTTTTCAGCCTTGCGAGACTAACATTACGAAAAAGTACAACATTGGAGTCGTCTTTAAGTTTTTTTCAAACTCTCTAAATATGAAAAACCACTGAGTTTACCTTCTCTAGACTCGTTAAAAAATCATACATTGAAAGGCCCATATGGGACCGAACCCTTACTTCTTCCAGTTCGTTAAACAAAGGAAGAGGGACATGTCGAAGGTGAGTTATATCGAGCATGTGTTAACCTCCTCGAGAGTATTAAATTAAAAAGAGGTACTCGTCTATCTGGATGGGGGAAAAAATTGAAAGAAGCAAGCCATGGAGTTTTTGATAACTTTACTAATAACCTTATAGTCTACCTTGAACATGACATTTTATCTTTTCACACATTTCAATCCACTAAACCTCTACACTGAACCAATCCTTTGAGTTTCCTTACTCCTTTGGGTCACCCGACAAAATTCACAACATCCACTGCATTATCAAGTTTTGGTCCATGTCAAGTTTCTGTTGTCATGCCTCAGTGTTCAAGGGAAGTATTTTCCTTGAGAGTCAACCATCACAAATTTCCTGTTTCAAATACCTGTGTCAGTCCATGTTCTTTTGATCCACCAATTTACATCTCTTTTTCAGTTTCGTGTCGTTGATGGGGGATACATTAAGGCCCTCCTATGACAAGTCTATTCCTGTCAACTTCAACACATTATCCAAGAATTAGACCTAGAAACCAGTTAGTACCTTGGGACCTGCATGCCTCAATGGCAGGCCTCCTCGCGTCCGACAGTGAGTTTACATCATTGACCTCTGATTGGATGATTCCATGGATGTTCAACTTCAAATCATCCATTCACATTTGTTGGAATGTACTAGAGTACCTTGAGAATCATTGACATCAATGGTGATTTCCCTCTGACGGTTTACCTCATTGACCGGTAATCAAGTGGTTTTTTCCATGTTCGATATCAGGACATCTATTCACATGGTTAGATTCATACTACATTGAGATCGGTAAGAAGACCCTCGGTTGAGTAATCACTATGATTTATTCTTTGTCAAGGTTGTGACGAAGTTTCTTTTGAACTATGACACATATACTAATACATAGATCTACTTCGTATTGGTATGTGGCTATGTATTGTTGTATCATAGATCCACTGTGTATTTTTCATGGCTACGATCAGTTCATGTCATGGGATTATAGATCCACATTGTATATTTGGTGGCTATACTCTTCAGTCAATATGATTATGGATCCGTAGTGTATTTTATGGTGGCCATACTTGAAAAGTCTTTATCACTCAAGCATAGGTATGCCTACCTTGGGTTTGAAACATGTCATAACATTTGTTTGATGGTTGTTTGCAACTTCTACCAGGTTCTCCGAGTCCACACCCTTGCTTTAAATATTTGTAAAGTGTTTCAACCATCATTCTCTCTTCTGACCTCACACTTTAGGGGGCATTCTGTTACACATGAAATTTGCACACCTGTGTATTTCTCCCTAAGTGTCATATAAGTGTCTCATACACCTTGACACCATGGAATAACCTATGTCACAATCCCTAGTCAATATGGAGGAGGGGTATATTACATGAAGGCCAAAATACCAAGTACACATGAATTATTATTAATATTCATGGAAAATAAATTGATTAAGTGTGATAACCAAGTGCACATGAATTATTATTAATATTCATGAAAAATAAAGTAATTAAGTGTGAAAATCCACCTCACATTTGGTTTCCTATTTTTTAGGGAAGGTGGAGGATCTCATGGATGTTGAAATATTTCCTCCTTAAAATCCTTGAGAGATATTTCCTCCCAAAATCCTTAAGAGATATTTTCTCCTTAAATATCTTAGAGATCCCTTTGTTAGTGGATCTGATGAGAGATCCTCTCCATGGTGGTTAAGCCTCCAAATCCTATATAATGAGGGATTTCCATGGAATAGGGGGATATGGAGATTGCGAATTATGCCAAAATTATGATCTCATAAGTAAGGCACCATTGAAGCATAATCAATCTAGATTACTCGAGCAAAGGGGTTCGACAAAGAGAACTGGAAGAATTTGTTGCACCTTCATCAAGTTTGGTTTGTAAGTACTCTTCATTTGTTCTCATTAATATACATACATGCTTGGCCTGTTTCTTTCAAGTTTGTGTTTGTTTCACATGAATTTTTCTCTAGTAGATAGATCTGTATTTGAGCTAATCTCAGTAGAATAGGAAGTTCGCTGTATCTTTGTTTGTGCTACAGGACCTGATAGGTCATATAAGTGTCATAAAGTGTCATATAAGTGTCTCATACACCTTGACACCATGGAATAAACTATGTCACAATCCCTAGTCAATATGGAGGAAGGATATATTACATGAAGGCCAAAATACCAAGTACACATGAATTATTACTAATATTCATGGAAAATAAATTGATTAAGTGTGAGAACGAAGTGCACATGAATTATTATTAATATTCATGAAAAAGAAAGTAATTAAGTGTGAGAATCCACCTCACATTTGGTTTCCTATTTTTTAGGGAAGGTGGAGGATCTCATGGATGTTCAAATATTTCCTCCTTAAAATCCTTGAGAGATATTTCCTCCCCAAAATCCTTAAGATATATTTTCTCCCTAAATATCTTAGAGATCCCTTTCATAGTGGATCTGATGAGAGATCCTCTCCATGGTCGTTAAGCCTCCAAATCCTATATAATGAGGGCCTTCCATGGAAGAGGGGGAGATGGAGATGAGAATTATACCAAACTTATGATCTCATAAGTAAGGCACCATTGAAGCATAACCCGTCTAGATTACTTGAGCAAAGAGGTTGGACAAAGAGAACTAGAAGAAGTTGTTGCACCTTCATCAAGTTTTCTCTGTAAGTACTCTTCATTTGTTCTCATTGATATACATACATGCTTGGCCTATTTCTTTCAAGTTTATGTTTGTTTCACATGAACTTGTCTCTAGTAAGTAGATCTGTATTTGAGCTAATCTCAGTAGAATAGGAAGTTTGTTGTATGTTTGTTTGTTCTACAGGACCTATCAGGGAGCTCAGGATTGAAGATCAACTTGGATTTTGCGAGGACAAATTCCATTTAAAAAGGTACACTTTTCTTCTTCCTCTTCATTCATTAGCTTAATTAGATCTAAAAGGATGTCAGTGTCCATGTTAAGAACTTTTCTGTCTTGGCCTTAGGATTCTAAAGACCAAGAGGGAATACACTTGTCCGTAGGGGGATTCACTTGTAACAGTCATCCTTCTCAAATTCTTGTCGGGCTTGCTTAAATATCTCCCTCTCCTTCTGCGGATCGAAATGATTCCTTGGTTCAGTGTTCTTCTGTACCCACTGGTATTGTACAAACTCTTGTCAGACTACATTATTTCCTATTTTAGCTCCTTCGCGGGTAACTATATTGATGTGTCATCCTTCATCCCTTGCTTCGGCTGAAATCCACTGAACATTTTGGTTGTTCTTGTTCCTCTTTTCCTGGATCTTTACTAATAGTGTCAAACATTCTTTCGTATCATGGTCTGATGCATGACAATACATACATGTTGCTGGTGGAATTAGACATTCTCTTGCATAATGTCTCAGTTTTTGACGGTTGTTACATACCACTGGTCCTCTACCTCTTCCAAAACCTCCTCTCACTCATCCTCCACCTATGTAGCCTACTCAATCTCCTCTTGGCATGTTATACTGAGGCTCCTGATTGTACTCTACGATATTGTATTGAGGTTGTGATGTGTTGTAGTATGGTTGTGCGGTATTATATGGTTGTTGCGTAGTATTATACTTTTGATGCACAGTGTTGTATGGGGATAGAACTTTATTAAACTGTGGTGTGGCTTGCCCAATCATCATTTATTCTTGCACTCTATATGCATCTGATGTCTTCTCTCACATCAATTCTATAGTTATACAATATTTGTTGTTGTGTCCCACTAACTTGCAAAAGTTGCAATATGAGATCTTTGGGACTATCTGGTATTTCTGCATCATTGAGCAGTGATATGGATCGTGGCCGGGTTTCTTGCAGATTTATCACTATAGTCCTCTTGTTGGTAATGAGTTTGGCATTCATGTTGCCATATATTGTGCGAATGTTGGACATCCGTTCTTGTGGTGTCGTTTTGTCCTGCATGTAGTACACCAAATGACTTCCCGTTTGTTCTTACTTTTATTCTAGTTTAGCTAGAATGTTAGGTTCTTCAAATCCTCCTTCATTTCTTCGATGGTTGGATTCATCTGTTGATACTGGTTTTCTTCCAGTTGCAAGGCTGCCTACAGAGCCTTTGCCTATGTCTGAAACTTCTTTTTCCATAATGGGTATTTTAAGTGTGGGAGAAGTGAGTTGACGAACATGTGCCTATGCTACATATTAGTCATGAGATATTTCAAATTTCCCTTTAGTCGCTTGAATCTATGGTCAATCTCCCATACAGATTCTCCCAACTTTTGTCTAATTTCGATCATCTCATTCATGTACTGATCTTCTGAAATTGGATTTTGAAATTCATTTATCAACAATTTCTTGATGTCTTCAATTGTTCTAGTTGTCCCTCGTGGATTTTTTATAGCTAAACTCATATACCAATCCAGTGTGTGATCCCTTAATGTAATCTCTAGTTGTGCCATTTTAGTGTCTTCGTCTGTGATATGTTTTTCTTCCCAAATATTCTCATAGATGAACAATTTTTTTTCCATGTCCTCTGATGCTTCTCCTTTCAATTATGGTAACCTAATGGTGGGATCGTGTCCTGCCATTCTAAACGCTAAGATACTACCTCTACGCAGTGTAGATACTTGACTAGTGATGCCTAAACTAGATCCTCTAGTTGTTGTTCCCTATGTAGATGTAATTTCGATGGTCTGACTTCTTTCGAACTTCGGTTGTGTAAACGGTGGTGTTCTTTTTGTTGTATTAGTCACACACGGGTTTATGGGTTCCACACTGACATTAATATGGATAGGATTGTTTCCTTCTCTTCACATTATTGGACCTCTTGTCCTCCTCTCATATGTTGCACGAAGGATTTCCTCAATCTTCTCCATAGCCCGAAGATCCTCTACCTCTTTCTTGTCACTCACCAAGCCTTCCCTCAGAGCTATGGCTCTCTTCTTGGTATTCACGTTGTATTGGTAGGGTACTCTGCTACGCGTCTTTCCAGCTATTGCCATGATCTGCTTGATCTGGTCGTCATCCATCATGATTAGGTCCAAGGGTTCCTCCTTCTTTCCCTTATCCTTTCCTACTTCCATTTGTCCTCTTTCGGTCATTTCTTTCCCCCTTCCACTATGCACGTAGGGAAGTTTAGTTGTCTGAATCCATTGTCATTACACCTTTGTTGTATAGTAGTATTTTGATAGAAGTATACAACGATCTAGTGTACCTTCCTCGAGGTCCACGTGGAAACTCTTGCTCCATTGAGATGTATGAATTGGTTGTATCTACTGCAAACTCTATTATAAAGTCTACCACAATGTTGTCGAGCCAAAAGTCTATTGCGCTGGTGTATTTTTTGTTCACCTGCTATAACCTCTCAATCTGTACCAGGGTCCACTCTAGCTATCGGATCCGGTTCGTTGCATGGTTATCCTTCAACCTTAGTATCCACTCCTGCAATAAGTGTGGAAAATCACAGAAAAATAATTCATGCAAATTAGTAAATACGTATTTCTGTAGATATTTGCAGGGTGTTACTCTAGGGTTTCTGTTATCTTTTTTTGAAGACTCCTTCTCTTTTGTCTTTAGCCATCTTTCGATATCTTCTTTTGTGGGATTCCACGGTCTCAACATCCCCTTGTAGTGTCTCATTGCTTTCTTCTATTCCTTAATATTCTTTTGATCCACCTCCCATAGATCTTAAATATCTTTTAATAGATATTCAACATATCTCATCTACTGAATCCTCTACTATTCCTACCA
Source organism: Picea mariana (assembly GCA_032191745.1). Classification (NCBI taxonomy): domain Eukaryota; kingdom Viridiplantae; phylum Streptophyta; class Pinopsida; order Pinales; family Pinaceae; genus Picea; species Picea mariana. The sequence continues at coordinate 60,477 of JASDQU010014589.1, read as the reverse complement.
ACGGAAATGTAACTATTTGTTGGTTTTCTACGATATATCATATCTGAGCTTATATTGAGTGACCTAGGGTTCATTTCTGTATGCATTTTCAACAAAGCCTATAAAAATATCGGCCCTCTTGGTAGACTAGAAGGAAACACAACACACAGGGTGCACTGCATTGTCTCACCCGAGATAGTCTTAATGGGTGGCTACAATACTCATTTTCTTGCAGCCTAGGATTGAGTGGGATATCTGAGAACTATATGTTGAAACTGCTATTGTAAGTTATTACCGCAATACACTGTTATCAGAATTTATACAAGAAATATAATACTCATTCATTTAGCTTATCAATATCTATTGAAAGACAATAAAGACAAAAATACATTCAATCGCATAACACAGATGTTACTGTGGTTCACCCCCCTTTGGGCTATGTCCACAAAGATCTGGATCTTAGCTCTTTTATTAGAGTCGTTCTATCCTACAACGTCGCATGCTTTACAACTCTTCACAGTCAGGTTAAGATCTAGTATTAGGTAGACTAGATCGCACCAGGCTCCTCAGTCTGCGCTCTAACTCTCCAGATCTACCTCCCTCAGTCCCCTCTAGCTCAACAACTTACAAAAGTAGGTCATACAAAAAAGTCACATAACTTTAATCAACACTAATAACTAGCCTCCCCTCTGAGACTTAGGCATCTCTATTTATACGCTTTTGTCTCTTCATCCATTACAATACATTGCAAAAAACCTAAACCTAATGTCATTAGGTCTTCCATGCGTGTGCACATATTTCTTTTCCTTCTAGCTGTCGTTTTCCTTGTGCATGCCTTCTTTCCCAAAATCGCATTTCTTTACGCTTTGGCCTGCTTCCAACACCATGCATCAAGTGTATACAAATATACATACTATCTCATGCATCAATCATGAACCAAGAGATACATCAACAATCAATAGTGAATCAAGAACTAGAGTACCAACCATGTACAAACTATACCATATACCATACCACCAACCATATGCAGATATATACCATGACATCAATGAAACATCTCAAAGAACTGATGCATGTCCCTCATGGATATGTCACCATACAACATGAATATACCTCAAGTCATAGATATGATCTAGACAACCATGTCATACATTGAACCAGATATAGAAGTTCTCGTCAAATACCAAACCAACCATACACCATAATGCAAGTAGTAACCATAAAAATAATAATGCCAATACCTCTGAAGCTGACCACAAAAAGTAATATGTTGACCTGTAGACTCCCTTCAGACCTTTAGAGGCCTAGTACCAACATCTACTTAAACCTTCAATAGTTTTTCATAGATACACGACCTTCTCTTCTACAACCCATAGATATATGTTATTTCCTTCACTGGAACCCACGTACATCCTCACCCTTCTGACCTACAACTTACGTATACCTCAAAAGCTAGGGTTTTCTACATAGAAGAATGGATAACATAAACTTTGACAAGATTGTTAAGATCAACAAAAAGGAAGTAGTAAGAGAAATTCCCCAGATCTCAAAACCAACAGATATCTTATGTAAGCACTGTCTAGAAGGAAAGTAAACCAATACCAAGTTCAAAACAAAAGAGTAACCCAAAACAAATCCACTTGAAATTGCACATACTAATCTAGTTGGACCAAATAGAACAAAAGGATTGAAAGGCAAGCAATACTTTATGTTACCGGTTGATGATAATACAAGAATGGCTGCATTGTTTTCTTAGAAAGAAGTCGGGAACATTTGAAAACTTCAAGATATACAAGGAGATGGTTGAAAATGAAATAGATTAGAAAATCAAGTGTTTACGATCAGATAGTGAAGGATAATTTACATCAAAGGAATTTATGCAGTGAGGATGGCACAAAAAGGTACTTCTTGACAACCAAGACACCTCAACAAAATGGAGTTGTCGAAAGGAAGAACATGAGAGTACATGAAATGGCCAGAAACATGATGATGGATTCAAAGTTAACAGATGTATTTTGGGTTAAAGCAGTACACACAAAAATTCACAATAATAATAGAGGAATGCTCAGAAGCAACAACGATAATACTCCCTACAAGATATGGTAAGGAAGACCAACGGATGTGAATCACTTCAGAGTTTTTGGAAGCAAATTCCACATCAAAAGAGAACACGACAGAATGGGAAAGTTTGATTCTTGAGTTGAAAAAGGAATTTGGTTGGATACTCAAGTAAAAGGAAAGCATACAAATTCCTTAACCTAAGTCTCAAAAAAATAATGGACAACATCAATGTGACAATTAATGAGTATAATGTGACTACAGAAGTCCATAAACTCCTTTAATGTAAATTTTCCTCCGTTATCTAATATTAAACACTTGATTTTCGAATCTATTTCATTTTCAACCATCCCCTTGTATATATTGAAGTTTTCAAATGCTTATGGATTCGTCCTGAGAAAAAAAACTACAATCATTCTTGTATAATCATCAATCGATAGCATAAAGTATTCCTCACTTTTCAATCCTTGTGTTCTAGTTTTTCCAACTAGGTCAGTATGAATAGTTTCAAGTGGCTTTGTTGTGGAGTACTCTTTTGTTTTGAACATGGTCTTGGTTTTCTTTCCTTGTAGACAGTGCTTACATAGTATATCTGTTGGATTTGAGATCTAGGGAATTTCTCTTACTTTTTACTTTTTGATGATCTTAACAAGATTGTTGAAGTTTGTGTGACCCATTATTATGTGCCATAGACAAACTTCATCTTCCTTTCCTAAGCAACATTTTAATTTTCCAATTTCATTTAACACATATATATTGTTTGGAGTTCTTATCACTGTAGCCACTAACTTGTTTGATTTTTCTTTCTTTATCTCGTATTTCTTGGAATAAAACACAAGTCTATGTCCTTGACCGCACATCTGACTTACACTCAACAAATTTACCTTCATGTCTTCAACCAATAAGACATTTTTTGATGTGGCATCTTTTCTTCCCAATTTGACTATTCCTATTCCAATGATTCTCGTTGAGTTGTCATTTCCAAATGACACTGATTCATCTCTTTCCTTCTTCAAGATCAGAAACTTGTCTTTATCACCTGTCATATGCTTTGAGCATCCACTGTAAACATGCCATCCTTGTTTCTTATGCTGATATTTTAGATAAAGATTACATTCTTTAGTATTGAATTGATCTTGCTTTCTTATCCATATCCTTTGTGGTATTGGCTTATAACTGTTGTGAATTTTCTTTGTTTCTCTTGGAGGAACAATAAGCCTGCAATCCTTAGTTAAATGTCCAAAGTTGTTGCACTTGGAGCATTCCACCTCATTACTCAATGATCCATATATGTTGTAGCTTCTATTATGAGATTCATGAGTTCTTCTTGGATAACTATTTCTTTTGTATCCTTCATCATTTCTTTTGTTTTTGATATTTTCTTTAAAATTCATAGCCTTGTGTCCAAAGTTATTACATGAATAACATGAACCAAGAAATATAGTATGATACCTATGAGTGGAGGCTCTTCCAAATGATGTTTCCCTTCCGAATCCTTCTTTGTCTTTGGTTCTCTCTGTCTATGTTTGATACTGACCTCTAAATCTTCTAGGTGGTGTAGTCATTCCATAGTCTTCTTCTTGAATCTTCATGTCTTCTTCTTTATTAGGGAATCCTATGACTGTCTCTGCATAACTTCTCGGTTCTACTTCTTGTTCTATTTTTTTGGAGCTTTAACCTTTCTCTATCTATATTTAGTTGTATCCTAGTCCATATCCATCATAATAAGGCCTTTGGGTGGTAATGATATTATCCAATATCTTATTGTTGTTTAGTTGCATATCAATCCTCTTGAGATCTTCTTTAGAGTGAATACTTTTGCCTCTAAGAGTTCAATGGTTCTATCTCTTTCTTACAACTCCTCCATGAGTGTTTCTTTTATTCTCTTGTCTTCTTCTGCTTGGACTTTCAACCTCATAATCATCTACTCTAGTTCTTCAAAGTTGGAATTCTGAGAATTTTCTTTCCTGTTTAGTTCTTCCAGGAGTGACTTGTCTTTCTTTTTTTCCCTTCTTATTACTTCTATGGAACTTAACAATTCTTCTCTAGAATCAGCTTCTTCCTCTTCATATTCTTCTTTGGATTGTTCATCATTAGAGTCTTCTATTTCCATGAACAAGACCCTTTTTGTATCACTGTCCCTAACTTCATCTTCATCTTTTGATGAGGAGTTGTATTCTTTGGTGCAAAAGATTTTCTTGAAAACCTTACGTTTGTTTCTTTTTCCCTTTTGTCTTTGCTACCTTTTAGGGTCACCTTCTTCATTTATTTTATTTTTCTTATGGGGACATTTTTTAGAAAAATAACCAATACCATCACAATTAAAACAAACCAATGGAAGCTTACCTCTGTACTTTTCGGTTCTTGTATTTAACCTTATGACGAAGTTGTATATTTCTCCATCATCTTTTGAATTATCGTTGTTGGTGGAATTTGACTTTGGCCCTTACTTGCGAATAGACTTTGGCTTGTTCTTTTTCTCCGACTTCTTAGATGCCTTGAATGTTGCTTCCTTTGTTAATGGATTGTCTTGTTCTGTCCTCATCTCATAATCTATGAGTATCCCATGTAGCTCATCCATGGTCATTATAGCTAGATCCACTATTTCTTCTGGGGAAGAGATCTTTGAATCAAATCTCATAGGTAGAGATATTAATTCATTTTTGACAATGAATGGTTCCTTTATCTTGTCTCCCAAGCCTTTGATGTCATTTACTATTTCATCGATGCGTAGAAAGTAGGGTCCTATGTTTTTATCTTCATTCATATTCAAATGTTCGAACTTTGCTCTGAAAATTTGAAGTTTGGCTTCCTTAACTTTCTCATCTCCTTCATAGATGGTATTTAGTTTGTCCCACATCTCTTTGGCATATTCACAATGCATGATCTTAACAAATATTGATTCATCTACATCGTTCTGAATAGCGTTCTTGGCTTTTGAATCATTATCTTCAAGCTTATTTCCATATTTACCCATTGGGGTAGTGGTTGGTGCTTTGTATCCATCCACTACTACTCACCAAACATTGAAACCATGTGCCTGTATATATGTTTTTATATTTTTTCTCTAGAATGCATAGTAGTCAACATTAAACCGTGGTACCCCAACTCTAGTGTGATCCATGATCTCCTTCTAGTGGTTAAACTACTTCTTGAAGGACCCACTTTCATACCAATTTTTGGATTACTAAGAGGGGGGGTGAATTAGTAATGAGCAATTGTTTCACCTTTAACCACAATTTATATATTCTTTAACATCACCAATAGCAGTTTATCAATAATGTATAATATATAATAAGCATAAAGAATATAATCATGAGCATCACATCAACATCACATCAACATCACATCACATCAAGAGCATAGTACACCAGTATTTATGTGGAAACCTAAATGGGAGAAAACCACATAATGTTTTTCTTATATATATATTCAAAAGAAAACATTCATTGGAAGCATCAATTTTTGATTCTCCAACTACAACTGGAAGGAGGCTCCAACCCCCTATTCTCAATATCCAACTTGAAGGAAGCTACAACTCCTTGATTCTATGGCTATAACCAGAAGGAGTCTATAACTCCCTAGGTTCTCCGAGTACAATTGGAAGGTGGCTAAAACCACCTTTCTTTGCCTCATCCAACCACCCTGAAATATAAGTGATAAGTGTAGATGACTTGTTAGTGTCACCGAAACAAATAACATGTAGTTGTCACTGTCACAACATGTTACTGTCAGTTATGTAATTGAATGCCTATCAAAACCTGTACCATTCTTCTTCAAAACTTCTCTACAGATCCACAGCATGTCTATAGTGCAACATGCAGATGTCCATGGATTCTTTCACTACAACTCATGGACTACCACAAAGCTCTCCCAATTTCTCTGTCACTATCTATATCATTGTCTCTGTCACTCTCTCACTGTCTCATCAACCTGTATCTGGTTATCAACCAACTAAAATTGTTCCATACCATTCATCAAGTGTATACCAATATACATACTATCTCATGCATCAATCATGAACTGAAAGATACATCAACAATGAATAGTGAATCATGAAATAAAAAATCAACCATGTACAACCTGTACCATATACCATACCATCAACCATATGCATGTCTATACCATGTCATCAGTGAAACATCCCTAAGAATCGATGCATGTCCCTCATGCATATGCCACCATACAACATGAATATACCTCAACTCATAGATATGAACTAGAATACCATGTCATACAATAAACCAAATATAGGAGTGCTCCTCAAATACCAAACCTACCATACCATGTATGCCTCAGTCATACACCATACCATGACAAGTAGTATCCATAAAAACAATCATACCAGTACCTCTGAAGCTGACATGAAACAGTAAGATGATGACCTGTAGACTTCTTTCATACCTTTAGGGACCTAGTACCAACATCTACTCAAACCTTAATTAGTTTTTCATAGATACAGAACCTTCTCTTCTACATCCTACAGATATATGTGATTTCCTTCACTGCAACCCACGTACATCCATGCCCTTCTGACCTGCAGCCCGCGGATACCTTATAATCTAGGGTTTGCTGCAACCTTGAGACATTCTCCTTTGACCTTCCTTTGCTACCTCGGAAAAATGTCGTCCCAACCTTAGCAAAATATCACTAGTTCACAATATAGATAATCAATGAATGAGTGTATGAGTGTACACGTGAATGACTCCTTGAGGTTTTTATATACTTGTGTTAGGTAACTCCCTTCCTTAATTGAGGGCTTCTAGGGTTTTCTTTTTACACTAAATTTACCCCTTTGACCAAGACTTATAGCAAACTAGGGGCTTTTTGTCCACTCTTCACGGCTTCCAACTTTACAAGACCATATCTCCCAAAACGTGAGGAACTACGTTGTGTTCCACATATCACCGGAAATGGTATGATGAGTATTATCCATCCATAAGTGATTTACCTTCATTTAGGCCATCCTTCATGACAACATTCCATGATCAACTATGGGATCCTTAACCATACTTAGGTGTTTTCTTGTAGACTTCTTCAATGTGTCTTCCCGTGAGGGCCATTCTTAGAGCTATGCCACAAGGGGACCACTTTGGAGACTTATCTAAATATACACATCACATCAATTGACATCAATTCAATATTCGTTGATATCAATGACAACCAACTGTCCAACACAACAAACACCTCAAAAAAACTACTCCAATTGTCCAACAAGTCCATGGAATCATTCAAAGCCAAAATGTGTTCCCTATAGTTTCGCACGTTCTACAAAAATTCATGTTCACCCAAAAAGCCCATTATGCAACCACCCATTATATCATCAACTTCAATAATAAACACATCTTTCTGATTTCTATCAACAATTATTGACAACAAATTCCCTTTCTTTAATGACTCCGCTACCTTCTCCAACCTCAAATTCAATGTAACCAACCAAATCAATAGTAGTACAGCTACCCCAAATGCACTAAAAAATGAGAAGTGTCACAAACAATATGTTCATGTCAAAGATGAACTAAATGAACATAGACAACTTACATGATCCAAAGAAAAGTATCTTCAAATGAAATTCCCTATTGGCCAACAAGTCCATGGAATCATTTAAAGACAACATATGTTCCATATTGTTAGGGCTAGAAAATGCTCTCTGAATGTTGGGAGGACATGCCTAACACATATTGATTGTAATGATTTTATAGTTTGGGTTTTGTTGGTAGGTGGATCAATAGGTCACATGAGTTTGGAGAAGACAAAGGGGTATAAGACTGGCTACACTTCCTCAATCAAATGATAAGCAACATTCCATTTAATCAAGAGCATTCATGCTGACAAATCTGATGAAGTGACAATTGAATATAAAAGAAGAGAAAAAAGAAACATAAATTACAAGATAACAATCTGCTACTTGCATGAAGAAGATTTTCAAGTTAAAAATAAATTTGAAACTTGAAACCAGTATTTGAATGCAATTCCTCCAAACTGATTGTATAACAGTAAGTAATTCACTGGAACAATCGTTGAAAAGAGGTGAAATCAATGCTTTACATAACTTCAAATGAATTGAAATAAGACAGATAGATGAAATACATAGATAAAATTCAAACCATCAGTATGTTTGATTTCCTTGAGTATCAAAATGTTGCATACAATACTCACTGTGTAAATATACAGACTTTCCCTTCTCTTTCTTCCAAAATATCCCCTCCCGGGTCTCTCCCAGCTCCCTTATTACATTCAAAATTATATTTTTTATAATCAGGGTACAATAACAAACTCTTCTTATCTCTTGGAAACAATCATAACAATATACTAAAAATAAGAACACTCTACATGATCTTTTGCAAAAGATCTGGGGCAGATGAAGTCGAATGCCTTAAAATCTGGAATGTGCGGTTGACTTGTTTAAATAATTTACCACCAGACAAATGTTTGCAGACTTGATTCCTGATTCTTTTCCTGAAAATGTGGATCCATATCCATCTACTTACTGAAAAAGCTAAAAAAATCCTTCCTAGCCTTTGAATGTCGATTCCCTGCTTGATATCTGGACCTGGAAACCTAGGATCAATTACTCAATCTTTGGAAAATGCTTTGACACCTGCAATTCTTAGATTTTTTCCTTGGAATATAGATTTGATTTGAACAACTGCTGATTTTCTCGTTGTGCTATCCTCTGCCTCAAAATCTGGATCTCTACTGCCAGCTGTTCTGTCTTTATTTGTTGCTAAATTCCAGAGCTTAAGAGTTATTGGGTCCGAATATTTTTTTGGGCAAGCCCTAAATCTATGATGTAATTCTGATTTTCTCTACGACGAAGACTCATAAGAAAATTGTCAGGCTTAATATCTCGATGAAGGAAATTCTTTGAATTCACATACTCAACCTTTCAACACCAGACCATATTATATTCGGAACACCATTTCCTTCTCAAAGAATCTCATACAATTGGGACTCATAAAATAGTTGTGGGCGCACTATTTTTTCCAAACCATACTACCAGTCCTGTCTTAATTTCCGCTTGAAAACATTTGTGTTCAAGAGTGTCTTCAGGATTGAACATAAGTTCTTCAATAGATTCATTGAATTGTGTGTTCACATTCCAATCACAGTCACCATTCGCATGCCCATGACCATACCTGCCGATGAAATTACAAAACTCTATGAAGCGTATCTCATAGCAAGAAACCCTATGGGTGCTTACAGTATCTCATATCTTGCACACTATTCAAAGCAATAGCGCGCAAGATATGAAAAAAAATGTCCAAACCATTTAAAACTCAATCCTTATCTATACATGGTGCCTCTGGTGGTCGCCCCTCTGTTCAGAAGAATGTTGTTGACATTGAAAAGGAAGGCTTCCGATGAGATCATCAACATCCAGATTTCATTTTGATGAGGTAAGCATTGATTGTCGGTATATTACTTTTCCTTTTTTTTTAACAACCGCCCATGTAAGAAAAAAGTAATTTCTACTGAAGAGGAAAATTTACATTGTTAAAGATGCAAGCAATCTTTTGTTGAATTTGATTACAGTTATATGTTCCACTTTAAAATACAAAACCATACTGGAACAACCAATGTTACAACATTTTTAAAAGCAGAAAAAAAAAATCTTAGGCAATTATATACACTCCTAGAGGCAATTATATACACTCCTAGAGAGTGAGAACAATATTAAGATTATATAGATTTTTGACAACCAATTATTTAATAAACATGAAGACACATTTGGAAATGACACACATGTCCAATCCAACATTATTGCATTGGACAAAATCGACTCAAAAAAATAAAAGGGAAAGCATATGCCACTAACTACAAGTTTTTCTACTATCTACAAGTTTTCCTGAGGAGTAAACCACCTTAGTATGTTTGATGTTTTGAAACTATTTAACATAATGCATTGCCTTTTTATATACAACATATGTTAGACATCACTTTTGTAATCTTATATATTTCATACATACATTTTTATTCGAACAATACAATACATAATGCCTTACTTTGTTATATACAAACTATATGAGGCATTTATTTTTGTAATTCATGTATTTCATAAATATATAGTCTATTCCAACACATTTTTTTTGGAAATGATAAACTATGTATTATATGGTTTAACTATCTTGATGTGATTTATTTTATGATTTAACTACCTTGATGTGATTTATTTTATGGTTTAACTACCTTGATGTGATTTCATAAATATAAAGTCTATTCCAACACATTTTTTTTCTTGGAAATGACAAACTATGTATTATATGATTTAACTATCTTGATGTGATTTATTTTATGGTTTAACTACCTTGATGTGATTTAGCTATGTAAAAATCAAAGAAACACATGAACTAATGAATATCATTCTCTTTTTATAAAAAGCATTAACTACATGTGATTTAGCTATATAAAAATCAAATAAACACATGAACTAATGAATATCATTCTCTTTTTATGGAAAACAAAAATTTTAGTATATTCTTAAACTTTGTTTAAACACTATATTACCATTACTATGCTATTCTTACACAAATAACAGATTATAAGGTATTCTTATACTTTATTTACATTGCATATTAATACTACTATATATAATATGTTTATACACACTTTTTTTGTTTCCTCAATCCATGTATATGTATTCCTTTTTTCGCTCAACTTATAATTTGTATTTTTCTTACATCATTATAATGTTTCTTTATTTCTTTTACATATATCTAAGTGTTTATTTATGTATGTTAATATAAGTATTTTCAAGTATTCAACATTCCTTTCAAACAAATACTGATATTTATTATAAATTGATTGTTTTTTTTTTGTACTAAAGCATGGTCAATTTGCAATCCAAAGTATAGAAAATCCCAGAGATCCATCAGTTCAATTGGATAAATATAATAGTCTCCACAATATGTTGGATTACTAAGAGGGGGGTGAATCTGTAATGAGAAATTGTTTCACTTTTAACCACAATTTATATATTCTTTAACATCACCAACAACAATTTATCAACAATGTATCATATATAATAAGCATAAAGCAGATAATCATGAGCATCACATCAAATCAAATCAAGAGCACAGGACACCAGTATTTATGTGGAAACCCAAATGGGGGAAAACCACATAATGTTTTTCTTAAATATATTTAGAAGAAAACATTGATTGGAAGCACCAACTTCTGATTCTTTAGCTACAACTGGAAGGAGGCTCCAACCCCCTATTCTTAGGATCCAACCTGAAGGAAGCTACAACTCCTTGATTATCCAGCTCCAAGTAGAAGGAGGCTACAACCCCCTAGGTTCTCCGACTATAACAAGAAGGTCACTACAATCACCTTTCCTTGCCCCGTCCAAATTCCCTGAAATATTAGTGCCAAATGTAGATAACCTGTCATTGTCACTGAATCAAATAACCTGTACTTGTCACTGTCACAACCTCTTACTATCAATTCTGTCATTGAATGCATGTAGCAAGTTGTACCATTCTTCTTCAAAAATTCTCTACAAATCCATGACCTGTCTATACTACAACACGCATATGTCTACGAATTCCTTTACTACAACTCGTGGACTACCACAAAGATCTTCTGATTTCTCTATCATTATCTTTTTCACTCTGTCACTGTCTCATCAAGTTGTATCTAATCATCAACCAACTACACTTGTGAAATACCATGCATCATGTGTATACCAATATACATACTATCTCATGCATCAATCATGAACCAAGAGATACATCAACAATGAATAGTGAATCATGAACTACAACATCAAACATGTACAACCTATACCATATACCATACCACCAACCATATGCATATCTATACCATGTCATCAATGAAACATCTCAAAGAATCAATCCATGTCCCTCATGCATATGCCACCATACGACATGAATATATATTAAGTCATAGATATGATATAGAAGACCATGTCATACACTGAACCAGATATAGGAGTTCTCGTCAAATACCAAACCAACCATACCAAGTATGCCTCAACCCTGCATCATACCATGACAAGTAGTAACCATAAAAAGAATCATGCCAATACCTCTGAAGCTGACCTGGAAAAGTAAGATGTCAACCTGTAGACTTCTTTCAAACCTTTAGAGACCTGGTACCAACATCTACTCAAACCTTCATTAGTTTTTCATAGATGCACGACCTTCTCTTCTACAACCCGTAGATATTCGTGATTTCCTTCACTACAACCCATGTACATCCCCGCCCTTCTGAGCTACAACCTATGTATACCTCAGAAGATATCATTTGTTGCATAGAAGAATGGATCGCATAAACTTCGACAATATTGTTAAGATCAACAAAAAGGAAGTAGTAAGAGAAATGTCCCAAATCTCAAAGCCAATAGGTATCTAATTATGTAAGCATTGTCCACAAGGAAAGTAAACCAATACCAAGTTCAAAACAAAAGAGTACCCCACAACAAAGCCACTTGAAATTGTGCATACTAATCTAGTTGGACCAACTAGAACAAAAGGATTGAAAGGTGAGAAGTACTTTATGTTACTGGTTGATGTTAATACAATAATGAATGGAGTTTTTTTTCTCAGGAATAAGTCAAAAACATTTGAAAACTTCAATATATACAAGGATATGGTTGAAAATGAAATAGATTTGAAAATCAAGTGTTTATGATCAGATAGCGAAGGATAATTTACATCAAAGGAGTTTATGGACTTATGTAGTGAGCATGGCATAAAAAGGTAGTTCTCGACAGCCAAGACACCTCAACAAAATGGAGTTGTCAAAAGGAAGGACATGATAGTACATGAAATGGCCAGAACCATGATGATGGATTCAAAGTTAACATATGTATTTTGGATTCAATAAGTACACACAACAATTCACAATCATAACAGAGGAATGCTCAGAAGCAACAATGATAAGACTCCCTACGAGCTATGGTAAGGAAAACCGACGAATGTGAATCACTTCATAGTTTTTGGAAACAAATTCTACATCAAAAGAGAAGACGAAAGAATGGGAAAGTTTGATTCTCAAGTTGAAAAAGGAATACTGGTTGGATAGTCAAGAAAAAGGAAAGCATACAAATTCTTTAACCTAAGTCTCAAAAAAATAGTGGATAGCATCAATGTGACAATTAATGAGTATAATGTGACTGTAGAAGCCCATAAACTCCTTTGATGTAAATTTTCCTCCTTTATCTAATATTCATAAAGGGGAAGTTCATAAAGTCCATCATGTTCGACCTTGGTGACTAATGGGCTTCCGATGATATTGGGGTCAGAGAGTTCAGCATCCTCCACTCGGACAAGGAATTTTGCTGGCCATTCCTTAGTGATCTCTTCCATGTCTTCCTCAGTCAACTTATAGTGAGACTATATCTCCTCATTGCTTTCATCCCCACATGCGGTGATGTAGATGAAGTGTCCGTCTGCGCGGAACTTCACTAGGGGCCTGTATCGATGAAGTGTATTCGGGGTCTTCTGTGGAAAGGATTCAATGGCGCACTACAGCTATAGGTAATAACTATGGAAGACAACATTCGACTGCCACTGCTTCGCCATATCATTCGTATACCATAAGGTAGAGAACCTTGCGGCCAATGGTTCTGATGGCTTGACTTCAGGGAATGTTTCTCCTTCTAGCATCTGCCAAGAAGCAAATGTAATGAGTACCAGTAACGAACTGAAGTGGAATTTGTGTCCTTGGTCCTGTGCTTCGTGATAGTCCTTCTCCAACTCGTTGATGAGGTAAATTTCCCAGTTCATTTGCATTCCTTTGACACACTTCCCTGCGAGATCGATTACGGACCCTGTGACTTATGTCAGTCGGTTCTTTCATACACGCTTGCCAGTGATAAGCTGACAAGATAGGTACACTACTCCATCCTAGATGGAGGCTACCTTGTAGCCTCGCTTTCCCTTCCCTACATTGTCATAGGCTTCCTTTATTCTCTATGCCAGGGAGTGATCTCATCTCTTCCCTGGGTAGAATTAGTGAGGGTCTGGTACCTGCATGCTTAGTCCAGTTATCAAGTGGATCAACGTCAGATCCACAATGACATGCCTGTCAAGCCACAAATACCCTCCATGGTAGCACGAAGGGAGGAGTTTAACTCAAGCATTAATCTCCTAATGTCGGCTGAAGTGGGGGATCTTCATCAAGTTCAAGATCGAGGAGTGTGCAAGATCCTTAATCCATGACTGGGGAACTATCTTGGGCTTCTTCCCAATCATCTTCATCAGGTACCTATGTTGTGAGAGCATCTCATGGTTCTTTCGGTCTCCAAGGTTGAAGTCATTGATGTTTAAAGCTGGGATCAGTCCCAACTGGGGTCCAACTGCACATATCCCCTTCGGGAGGTACACAGTGATGAGAGTGTACTCAAAGTCACATGGGACACTATCACGGTTAACCTCTCTAGTCAAAGGAGAGATGTAGTCAGGCAAGACCGATGGGATCTGCTTCTTGTTAGCCAGATCGGTGGTTGCTTCGTTTCTCAGCAGTGCGTACAAAACGTCGTCCAGTTGATGGGGATGCTTGCAATCCACCATTCGACGATGTCTGTATTCCTACAGACATGACTTTCTCAGTCATGAGATCCACGAGAATTTCCTCCACCGAATTCTTTACTACACTACATTAGCCTAACAGTCACACTTGTAATAAGATAAATTGGGTAGGTGAATGGAAAATCAAGGTAATCAAATAAATGGCGAGCTCTAGAGAACACAACGTGGTATGCAATCAGTTCTCTGTTAGCACAGATATATAAGTTTGCAAAAAGTGGTCCCGATGCAACATCTAACAAGTTAAATCAGCAACTTCATAATAGATTCCTTCAATGGGTATGAATACGTCCATCAATGCACATCCAACTGTTATGGAGTGGTCTCAATGGTCCAACAATGATATTTCTGTCAATAACTGTGTTTCTAGCCATTATGGAGCATCGTTCTAATGGTCAGGATGCCTCCAATGGTCATATAGCTTTGTCGTGGTGA
Source organism: Picea mariana (assembly GCA_032191745.1). Taxonomy (NCBI): domain Eukaryota; kingdom Viridiplantae; phylum Streptophyta; class Pinopsida; order Pinales; family Pinaceae; genus Picea; species Picea mariana. The sequence goes on along the minus strand of JASDQU010014589.1, from coordinate 45,451 downwards.
AGTCCCATTCTATGCGGTTCTGCTATTCTGGTGAGGTTCAAGTTCGGCAAGCCTGACTTCTGCGAAGTCTTTTTTGGGAATTCCTGTAGTTTTTCTGGTTTTGCTTTCTTCTTACTAAGCTTTCTAGCCTTCTTTCCTATAATTTGAGTCTCAAGATTCGTCTTTCCATTCTTATTGTTTTCTTCCCTTACCATAGTAACTTCGCACTACTGAGGGTCTTCCAAAGGTTTCAAGGGTAATACCTCTTCTCTTACTATTTCTAGGGTGAACGTACTTCTTTCCTATATATACAGGTTCTTTAAAATTTCTTCTGTTCTTCCAGCTTCGATAGCTAGTTCTTTGGCCCTCTTTTTCTTCGACTTATTCTCTTGTTCTTCTATTAGTTGATTTACTTTTCTAGTCATGAAGTCCCTTAATTCTTTTTTTTTCTGTTGTGTGGCTTCCTCCTCTACTTTCCTTCAGATCTGATCTTTCTCAATACAGGTCTTTTCTAACAAAAGTGCAGAAGGAGTGATGTTCTCAACAAACTTAACGACTTCAAATTCTTCTTCGGTCGATGTTCCATGGGAAATCATAAAAACATTAATAACTCTTCCACATAGGGTTATCATCTTTCCTTTAAACAAACCTCTCTTTCCCAATGAAGGTACTATAGCAGTCTTTCCCAAAATTTCCCAAGTGCTTTCTGGCATAATATTCACCTGTGTGTCCTCATCCAAGACACAGTCTATGTCGAAGTCTCATATTCTTGTTTCTATGCACTGCTTCTCTTTGAATATCGTTGGTAAACTGATGTCTCTATGATCATTCATTGTTTCTTTTAGTTTTAATAACATAGTCTCTGATTCTTTTTGGTTTTCTAACATATCCTCATTCCTTTGACCTCCTTCATAGTTTTCTTGTCTCATGTTCAACTTTTCAACTTTGGCAATCATTCTAGGGAAATCCTCAACTCTGTGACCAATATCTTTATAAAAATGACAAGTAGGACATGTACCAGGGAATTCCTTAGCAAGATGTCTCACTCTTCTGCAATTATAACACAGTGTCAATCCTCTCTTTCTTTTAAATGATCCCCAACCCTTCCTGTACTATGCACTGAGGTTATAGTGATGGACCTACAATCTGCAAAAATTCGTTCTAGGTTCTTGCATCCACTTATTATTCCAAAAAATCTTTCTATGCAAAGGAATAACATATCTTTCACTATCTTTATCAAATTTATTCATATCCATTCTTTCTTCTAACTGTGCCCTAGTTTTTAGACTAGGAAAAAATCTATAAAACATACCTAGATTCATACTTTCAAAGAAAAAATTTCCACTTATCTTACCTTTAGCAGAGCACAAAGCTTTGAGATCTTACCTCTTTTCTTCCAATCAGGTTTCTTTCTTAGCACAAATCTTCATAAGTCAAGTATAATAATTCACACTACATCAACATATCTATGCACAGAGATTTATTTTTTCTTGAGTTCCCARCAATCACAGTTTSAGGTCCCAACAATGGAACCATTTGTTGGCACAGGGGCATACCCAAGGTTCAACGCTTCAACAATGCACCAACAAAACCCTAACTACCGACCATTTTGGCAACCCCTGCGAAGCATATGAAGTCTCACCTGAGGTAGAGGTAGGGAGGGTTGTAGGACTCAGGTGTTTACAACCTAGCTAGGACACAGATYTGTGATTACAACACTTAATAGAGCATTTATCCAATACCATGAATTAGTTCATAAATCCATTCACATCGGATATTAAAACCTAGATACAGAACAACGCAATAGCWACTAAGATCAAGTACTTTCATCACTTAGAACATAGTCATTGGATCAGATCTAGCATTCATTTCTCATCAATAGAGCACTAAGCATCCATATATCTACCTAACTTACATAAATACCAATACACTAATAAAAAAAAAACATAAACAATATCAACAACATCGTACAAAGAACATCAACACAGGATATACATGGTTCACCCCAGCGTGGGGATACGTCCACCAACTCTTCTTCTTCTTTATTATTCTTCAAGTTTCTTACATTCCTCTACTCCTGTGTGCAAATCCACAGAGCCAACTCCACAAAGGACAAGAGATCTGCGCACACCTCACCAAATCCTCCTTCCCCAAATTAGGTCAAGGCACCAAGTCTTACAAAGTCTGTTCAAAAAGTTTCTTAGAATCACTTACACTTAGCTTTGCAAGTCTTAACATACTTTAGTCATGCACTAAGCCCATGACCTCAAAATTGACATCTAGTTACATCGCCTAGCTACTTATTTATACATTACAAAAAGGCCTAATGGGTAAACCCATGGGCCGATATCCCATATCCATTAAATAAACCATAACAACCCAAAAAAACCATAAAAATGGGTGAGATCCCATGATCCCTGCTT
>JASDQU010014589.1:15203-29177 GCA_032191745.1 Picea mariana | reverse complement strand
TAGATAGAAGTTATACATACCTTCAACCATACCTTTACCATGTATTAGTTGAAGGCCCTTCTCTCCAATATGCCCCAGTCTTTGATGCCACAACATATTATTTTCTCTAGATATTGTAGGATTTTTTTCTTCTTCATATACATTCTCAAGAACAATGGAACTATTGCGTACATAACTAATATTTCTTCCTTGTGTTAGCAATAAAAAATGCACTGGCATTTTTGAAAGAATGATGCCTAATATTGTAAGGAATATTTGACTAGCTTCTTGGTCTCCAAATGAAGATTTAAAAGTACCATTGGAAAGCTTAGGATTTGTAGATGTCGATCGACTATTTAAGCATGAAAAATGGGCTCTCCATGACTGAGAAATTTGATTTTGAAAAACATCTACACTTTCACCAGCGCAGAAGGCAGAATTATAACTAGTTAGCTGGTGAAAGCTCCACCTTTCACCAGCTAAGAAGAGGATTTTCGGGTAAATTAGCTGGTGAAAGCCTGTCATGGACAGAATAGCTGAATTTTTTCCCAGATCGAGATTTTTTTGGTTTGAATGGTTTGAAATCTTCTTTAATAAGCTGGTTATGAATTATCAAATCAAAATCTGAAGGCCATTCTTGGAGATGAAAGTCAAAAGGGAATTTTTTGACTAGATTTGGTCATTTTCAAGGGAAAAATGATAGGGATCAAATGACACATCACCCAATTCGAATTTTATCTTTGGAGGAACAAATCAAATAGCCTTGGGAGGCTAAAACTGCACTTCATCAACAATCTACTATTTTTAGAGATCATTAAATAGGACCTTTCCTATTTTGTTTTGATTTTCCATTCTAGATCCATTTTTATAGGATCTCATCCTACACTTGTTGTATCTGTTTTGATTTGACTATTTTTAGTAAATCTGATCCATATTTAAAGGATCTAAATTTCATCTTGTAGAGGCTATAAAGCCAAAGACATTTGGAGCACTAGGGGCTCAATTCTGGATACATTTTTGGCTATGTGCTTTGACACTATCTTGCCATATGAATGCGAGTCTTCTTTGGTCATTATATATCAGTCTGTCCATATTTTCCATTACTCTATATTTAATTCTATTCAGTTCAGTTGTTCAGAACTATTATCTTCTGATATAGCTCATGGATATGAATTAGATCTCCTTTATATTCTTGTATAACCCTACATATTTGTACTTGGTTATCTTGAATGTTTTTCTTCATACCTTGATTATTTTCTATAACTGATATCTAGTTTCTCAAAGCACTTTTTATTTAGAGGTATGACATGTTGTCTTTTTACTAAGCCTTATCAATTATCCCATTGTTCCAAACACTCGATTGTTAGTGATTTCTTAAGTTACCAAGCATCCTTAGCCTACAACCCTAAGGAGTTTCTTGGAGTGATAACAAATTGGTGTCGTTGCCGGGGAAAGGAGATTGAAGCTCAGCTTCCCTGGGAGATGACATAGATCCAGCTTTGATGATAGACAAAGCCTGGACATCTTTTGGTTGTAATCATCTATCTGGTGACTCCATGAAGAATGAATTCAGTGGTGACTCCATTGAAGACCTGTGACAGATCCAAAAAAGATCATCAGAAGGAGACGAGCCTTACAGAAACATATTTTCAGATCTGTAGATTATGTACCTCGGGGATTTCAAGAGGTATTGTTTCTTATTTGTATCTAGACCATATTCTGTTCAGCCTATTTTTCCGAATCTTCATGTTTTTAGAAATCTGAAATTGAAACAGAAAACCTGAAGGGTGACAGCCTCCATTAGTTTCTGAAATTACAAACCTAATTTCTGAGTTCGACATTGTATATAACCCAAGGAAAGAAGTCTTACAAGTTGTCCTTAGGAGAGAACTACTCCTCTTTTTCCATCCTTCACAAACAGAGAAAAATATCTATATCCTTACTAGTCTGCTTGTTGAAAAGAGTGTCCTAAAAGACCATTTGTGAAAGGTGAGGAAATCTAATCCAGCTGTTAGGGCAGATTTGCAAAAGCTTGTTCTTTCCCTAATCCATCTGAGTTTGAATAATACTCCACTGGGAGGATCCATTTAACAAGATATGAAGAGGCTGCACTTTAAATCCAGATATCAGTTTATCAGTCTGCTTCATGAATTATTGTTGTTTTTTATTAACTCTTTCATGTTATTCCCTTTACATGTAAAGAGAATCATTTTTTGTTTTGTATATTCAGAAGACTACCATCCCGTCATCATCTATCCATCTTTAGAAGAAACAGAGACTTCACAACCCTGTGCTATAGATGTTGATTTGATATCCTCATCACAACTTGCTCTTAAAAATGAGTCCTGTATTCCAATTCCTCTTGCATTTGATCACTTTTTCTGACTTTGTCGAAATTGAAATTGACTCCAAGTATACTCAGACTTCAGTACCTGCTATTACTACTGCTGAACCTTTTCATCAACAGTGTATCCCTTACGAGCAACCCATTGCCTTTCAAACCAAGATTAGGATGAAAATGTTTAGGCCTTTAAAATTGCCCTATCCCCTTCATCCTTATCCTCTAGACTGTTATGAATATCTTCCTTGTTTTTCCGGAGAGAATCAAGTTTCAGCTGAGATGCATTTGGAATACTTTGAGGATTTTGTTGATCGTTTTCAGATTGTTCAGGAAGATGTAATCATGAGATTTTTCTCTAAATCTGTAATCAAAGATGCTGCTGGATGGTTCAAGGGTCTGAGAGATGATTCAATTGGTTATTGGATTGAGTTCTCTAATGCTTTCCTAAAGTATTGGGGCGAATGCAAATCTTTAGATTCTTACCTCGTTGATTTCTATGCTTTGAAACGAGAGAAGGATGAAGCCTTGCCTATTTTCAATAGAAGGTTTTACCGTGTTTATCATGACATGCCTTTGGAGGTCCGACCTACAGAGATGTTTTCCATAATATATTATATTATAGGTCTCCATTCAGAACTTTCCCTTCTTCTGTTAGAACGGAAGTCTCCATCCTTAATCCGGTTGTTTGAAGATGCTCGAGAGGTGGAGGAGAACATTCATGCTTCTAGAAGGATACGAGGTCAAGATTTCTTTGAAAATGTACAAACATATAAGCAAGTAAACTGTCAGTACATTTTAGATTCAGAGAAAGAAAGAAGTGAGTATGAAGTAGATAAGGAACAACAGCTTGAAGGTGAGTACATTTCAGATTCAGAATTAGATTCTTCAGTATGTGCAGAGTTTTCCAGAGACAGGTATGCTTGTGAATTTTATGATCAATTTGTAAATCAAGAAGAGCCTATGATGACTGATGATTGCATAAGAAATTATATGTTCTTAGCTAGTCCTAATCCATGTGATGGAAATCCTGTTTGGTTGTCCTCTTCTGAGCATTATTCTGATAAGGAAATTGTAATTTTTGATGATCATGAGTTGATCTTAAGAGGACAAGAAGATGATATTCTTCTTGAAGATCCAGTGGCAGCTTTCATGGACTTATACTTTTCAGAAAACCTGAATATTTCATATTTCCTTAGTTTGCAAATGTTTATGGGCGACAGTTTCGGATCTGCGGCAAATGCTAAGGGGATCCATCAACTTTCAGTTTTGCGGACAAAGGGGAATTAAAGAAGAAATAATGAGCAAAGAGATGATCAAAGATATATGCACGTCATGGTTAATAATAGCTATCAAGATCAGATTGCCTCCTTTAAAAGATTAAAAAATGATGAGCAGATTTGTACATCATCATATGACAACTTTGAATCTACAACAGATCTCGAGCAGCCTGCATTCAACAATGAGATTAGTAAAGGCAGTTTTCAACACCTTTTCAATTTACAGTTGGATCAACAGTCCAAAGAGGTATTTCTTTATGAATTTGATGACCCTTTTGCTGACTATTTGGAGTCTATGAGCAGCATAGATGTTAAAAAAAAAAAATCAGAAGAAGATTGTCTTTATCATTTGCTCAAATCTCTTTTCTACATGATATCTCTTCCATTATTGTTCGAGTCAAGATCAAGGATTTTAATAGTAAATCAGTTTATGATATGGCTGCATTGGAAATTCCATCTTACTTGATAAATCTGCCTCAAAGTGTTAGTGTAGGAATAGGCAAAAGAAAATAAGCTCCCCATACGAACAGTTAGATCCTTTCAATTATTGGTTGTTGAATAAACAGACAGTCTACAGGTAGGTTTCAAGTTTTCAGGCTATAGGCTCAGCAGGACGGAACAGTTCATTGTGACTATCTTCATTAGATTGAAATACTATGTCATGATATCATTACACCATATTTCACATGAGATTCCAAGTTGCAGGTTGTGGCTAGCTCATGAATACTTGAGATTATACATGGCAACATAAAATGTTTATTTCTGTTCTATTTGACCAAGACAGAACTTTCACCAGCGCAGAAGGGGAAATTATAACCAGTTAGTTGGTGAAAAGCAGAACTTTCACCAGCTAACTAGTAGATCGTAAGGTGAATTAGCTGATGAAACCTGAAACATGGTAGAACGCTACAAATTTTGCATAGATCCAATTTTTCTTAATCCGAATGCCATGAGAAGGGTTCCTAACAATAGATGATAATTAATGGCATTATTATCAAGTTTCATTTCTAATTTTGAAGGTGTCTAGCAAGGTGGAAAGATTGAATTGGTTACCTGTTTTTTGGCAAAAAAAAAATGTTTTCTTTCTACTAATAGTGGCAAACGTGATTCTTCACACAGCCTATGGAGATCTACTACAACTGTCGAAGATTTTGAAGACCAGGAAGATTTTTTTTTAGATAAGAGCATGGGTCTTTTGATGAAAATGCTTGTGGCACACCTTTGCCTCCTTCAGAACAAGGGGCTATTTTGCCTACTCTTCGCCTGAAGCATATATGAAAGATGAGGAAGATCTTCAGATATGGAATGCCATGAATGCCCTTGTCAAATGCATGTGATGGAAGATTGCATCAAAGAGAGATTAGATCTGTGCATTTGAGATGCTTGCATGTTGCTGGTGCATTTTACTTGTTTCTATCAACGTGGGAGAAGAAATTAAACAAGGCAGAGCTTTCGCTAGCGCACAGGGAAATTTTACAACTAGTTAGCTGGTGAAAGGCTGTGCTTTCACTAGCTAACTAGCGAATCATAAGGCAAGTTAGCTGGTGAAAGCACAAAAAGCATTTTTCAAAGCTAAGGATGGCGCAGATACATTAGTGGGAAATGAAATATCTCATTCTCTTGCGAATTTAGAGGTCATGGCCAAGCCTAGTTCCTTGGTTGAAAACATTGAATTTTGTGGACTTGATACTAATGGTCATCATATTGTGAAATTTCCAACTGGCAAAGTCATGGAAGAGCAAAGTGAAATGGTTGTGCATTTTAGTAATGCTTCAAGTGGTAAAAACTTAGATAAATCACATGCAGAAATAGGAGATGATAAATTATAAAGGCTGAATGACTCCATGCCCAATACTAAAGGCACAAGGTCTGCTAGGTTCTTGGAGACCTCACAGGGAAGTATCCATCCTAGTTGGAGCCAGATGTTAGCGATAAAAAATGCACTGGCATTTTTGAAAGAATGATGTCTAATATTGTAAGGAATATTTGACTAGCTTCCCAAGCTCCAAATGCAGATTTGAAAGAACCATTGGAAAGATTAGGATTTGTAGATGTCGATCGACTATTTAAGCATGCAAAATGGGCTCTCCATGACTAAGAAATTTGATTTTGAAAACAATATGTGCTTTCACCAGCGCAGAAGGCAGAATTATAACTAGTTAGCTGGTGAAAGCTCCGCCTTTCACCAGCTAAGGAGAGGATTTTCGGGTAAATTAGCTGGTGAAAGCCTGTCACGGCTAGAATAGCCAAATTTTTTCCCAGATCGAGATTTTTTTGGTTTGAATGGTTTGAAATCTTCTTTAATAAGCTGGTTATGAATTATCAAATCAAAATCTGAAGGCCATTCTTGGAGATGAAAGTCAAAAGGGAATTTTTTGACTAGATTTGGTCATTTTCAAGGGAAAAATGATAGGGATCAAATGACACATCACCCAATTTGAATTTTATCTTTGGAGGACCAAATCAAATAGCCTTGGGAGGCTAAAACTGCACTTCATCAACAATCTACTATTTTTAGAGATCATTAAATAGGACCTTTCCTATTTTGTTTTGATTTTCCATTCTAGATCCATTTTTATAGGATCTCATCCTACACTTGTTGTATCTATTTTAATTTGACTATTTTTAGTAAATCTGATCCATCTTTAAAGGATCTAAATTTCATCTTGTAGAGGCTATAAATCCAAAGACATTTGGAGCACTAGGGGCTCAATTTTAGATACATTTTTGGCTATGTACTTTGACACTATCTTGCCATATGAATGAGAGTTTTCTTTGGTCATTATATATCAGTCTATCCATATTTTCCATTACTCTATATTTAATTCTATTCAGTTCAGTTGTTTAGAACTGTTATCTTCTGATATAGCTCATGGATATGAATTAGATCTCCTTTATATTCTTGTATAACCATATAGATTTGTACTTGGTTATCTTGAATGTTTTTCTTCATACCTTGATTATTTTCTATAACTGATATCGAGTTTCTTGAAGCACTTTTTATTTAGAGGTATGACATGTTGTCTTTTTGCTAAGCCTTCTCAGTTATCCCATTGTTCCAAACACTTGATTGTTAGTGATTTCTTAAGTTACCAAGCATCCTTAGCCTACAACCCTAAGGAGTTTCTTGGAGTGATAACACCTTGCATCCTATATATATTTCCAATTCGAACTCCCTTCAACAACACCATTGCTCCTCAAACTATCCTATAGGTTTATTTTTCAAATACTATTTTTACCCCTGCATCATCCATTTTGGTTACAAAAATCAATTTTTTGGCCAATCCTAGAATGTGCAAAACACCAAGGAGTGTTATAATCCTTCCATGCATGAGCTTCAACTTGGATTTTACTCATCCTATTATTTTATCCATCGAGTCATCACCTAGGAAAACATCACCTCTGTCATACCTTTGATATTGAAAGAACCACTCCCTATGAGGATTAATATGAAGGGATGTGTCTGATTCAACCAATCATGCCTCATTATCTTCATGTGTTTTTTAAGAATAGAAGTACACATCCCCTCCTTTTTCCTTGGAGGTTTTCTCTTCTGTAGAAGGAGCATCTTCGAATCCCTACCCTCTCTCAACACTTTTGGATATACATTGCTTCTTATAGTTCCCTTCTTTTCCACATCTTTATAATACCTTTACAAACTTTCCAGGAGATTTGGATCTTCCCTTAGATTTATATATCCCACTTGAGGACTTAGACATATTTCTTCCCTGGGAGCGTACTCTTGCAAATAATTCATCTCTGCTCTTTCCTTCCATGTTCTTCCACTTCATCTCCTCGGACAACAAGGATGAGACCACATCATCAAAACATAAAGTAGTTATGTTACTACCTATGACAACAACTAGACTATCCCACGAGTTTGATAAAGAGAAAAATAAACTACTACATCAAAAGATAATAACTAACTTACCATTGTATTTAAAGAGTTCATATGTTTTGTCACTGAGTCTACACATTTCATCCTCAGGTTATACAACTTCTTCCGTAGGAAAATTTTGTTTACCAGAGAATGGGACTGATACAAATCCCTAAATTATCCCATAATCGCTCATCTATAGCTTCCCCTGACAAATTCAATAATACTGAGTTTGAGAGACAACCAGATTGTTCTCTTCTCCTTTCGATCCAAAGTTTTTCAGTCTTTTGTTGACATTCCTGTAGGTGCAGTTCCTAGATCCACAATGATCCATTGTTCTTTATCCACCAATATATATTCAATCTTTAGCTTCGACAAATCAAATAATTTCCCATTAAATTTCACAGTCTCTGTTTTTTAAACGCTTGCCATTTCTTTTCACTAGAAAAATCAATACCACGAATCTCCAACTATAACAAGGCTTATCATAGACCCGACCAAACCCCTGACTAGAAAGGCATACTGCTAAAGCCAACAATTTCTCTGATACCGAATGTATGTTTTAACCTTGTATAGTTATTTACCACAAATAAATTCTAAATAAAAATAGAAGAGATACATTCACACACACACACAAACACTACACAAAGATTTTACCCTAGAAACCAAAACCGATAAAACCAACAACCTGTTTAGAGCCACACCTCTAATATTCTATTTTTTATATCTTCATTGTTTACAATGTAATAGATACATAGTATCGTGCGACATCCAAAACCCCTAATCAATTGACATGGATTAGTCAAAAACCATAATTACTTAACCAATATTAGAAAACCATCAACGTCAACCATGTACCAAAAAACCATCAAGATCATCTACAAAAAACAACAATTTGTTTTGGGGGGTGCTTCCCTTGAGCGTCTGCACAAGTGGACACATTCCCACTATGAACCCCCAGGTAGGGGGGAGATAGCAGCCCCCCTATAACCCCCTTGGACTCCTCACACAATGCAGACACTAGATATGATTATGTAAAGAATATAACACATACCCAACAATTACCATCTCGCAAAAACTACAGTACTGTAATATTCAAATCCAATAAAGACAGCTAAAGCAATACTGGAAACAAAATCATGCACACATAAACATCAATATTTTTGGGTAGATATCCCAAGAAAAACCTCAGAGGTAAAACCATTGCTGAGATTATTTATTATGATAAAATCAGGGCTCCCGCAATAGAGATAATGACCCATTGACAGAAATACAACTACAGACAAACTTGGAAAAGTTTGATCTGATCTGGCATACTTTTTGAGGTGTACACACCTTTCCCTAAGTAAACCCATGTATATTCTCTTGTATCCTCCAAGACCCACATACATGACCTCAAGGACTATACGAAAATATATGTATGACTCAACCCTTTCATGTGGCTTCACACTATTAAAACCCACTTGTGTCTGCATCTGTTCTCTCTTCTCCTTGAATTGATATCTATATGGATGTCCTTCTCCAACCATCCAATATCTCCTTGAATTGTAGTCCTTGGTGATCCAACCCTCTAAGAAAAATTCCTTCTCTACTATCATCAATTTATCAAGTGTCTTCTCCTTCACCCTATCCTTTATTTTATAATATTGAGTTATGACTTAACCCTAATCTCAAAAATGATTGACAATTCATATTACTTCTCACCTCACTTGAGATCAATGTATAATATTAAATGATAATTAATTTTAGTATTTAAATAACTCAACTAATTAATAAAAGCACTTTACTTTAATAATTCATTTAATTAAATTAAAATAAATGATAGAATGATTTAGATCATTTCCACACATCTAGACACATAGACCTGTGCGGAAACACATATCCGATGCTACCATGCAACAACAAATGAAGGGACAAAGAGAGATAGAATTAGACAGTGGGAGAGGGAGGAATGTGGAGAGAAGACAGAGAGAGTGAGTGGGGTAGAGAGAGAGAGAGAGAGAGAGACTTTATGTAAGTATGAAAGAACACATTTTCCTATTCCTAGTAGTGCGTGAGTGATTTAGGAATGCGTGCACATTTCTAGATCACATGTGCATTTCTAGAGTGTGTGCATGTTCCTTCCAATTCGTTTTTTTTTTTGCAGGGAATGCAAACTATAGAATACATGTTTGATGAGTTGGTTTCCTCAGATTTAGTTTTAGGATGAAAAACATAGTGGTTTAGTCTACAATTACATTAAAACCTTCACTTTTATGAATAGCTATCGAAATATCTATTTTTGAAGTTATTTTTCTATAATATACACAAATCCATTGTCGATGAAACTACAAACATAGATAGAGTTGACCATTTGGATTCCAAATATATAATTACAAAATATATATATTATTTACTCTTTTTAATCTATTCTTCTCTTGACAAATATCAAAATCCTAAAATACAAACCTCTTTTATTTCTTCTATAAAGTTTTATTAACTTAACCATTTTTAAAAGAAATTAAATGTCGCACTATAAGAGACCGAGATCTACAATCTAAATAAAAAAATTGTTTGATAGTTTTGATACCATCATATAATTCACTAACGAAGTTATTGTAATTTCAAGGATATACTGAATTTCATAATTTAAAAAACAAAATTAAATTTAAAAAAAATACCTCACACTAGAAAAATGGGTTCTCTACAATTATGCAATTTTTTTTAAGGAAATGTAATCATTAAGGTACTCAGCACTTGGACTAAAAAAAACATATACATTATATTTTTCTTGTAAAAGAACATACCACTATTAGAAGAACTCAAATTTCACATAATTATTCACAATTTCTATAAATAGAAATTATATATTCGGAAAGCTAATTCAATTTCTTATATTTCATTTTTTTACACCATATTCAGATTCTTTGTGAATGTAGCTTGATTAATCCCTCAAAGTAAATGGATTGTTGTTTTTCCATGTTTTCATTTCCACTAATGTGTCATGAGAGACCATCATTAGCTTGCACCCACCCTTAAGTAGAAAAAAAGGTTAGAGAAAGAAAACATGAATGAACCTACTTTATTTTAAGTTGAGATAGAAATAAGAAGCTCACAAGAAACAAATTCAATAGATAAAATGTCATAATGAAGTGGAGGTATTTAAGGGAGATACATTGGTAATACATTTGTGAAATTATAAGAGTTTCCTAAGTTTTTTTCCATTCCATACATCGATTTTCATGAGAACTTAACTATACTAGTACAATCAATTTTTTTTTTTTTTATCTAGTGAAAAACAATAAAAAAATCTAAAGAACATGGAATACCGGGTTGTATATTGGAAATATATCCCAAACCCTTGATATACCTAGATATTGATCCCCTATTTATAGTGGAATTATTTTTTATGTGAATGGGAACATTCTAGGAACTAAAGTGACATTGTCAAAGCATGGTATATGCTTTGTGATTCATAATATTGGCCCCATGGACATTCCCTCATGTGTTTCCCTCTCATTAAACAATAGGAATTTGTTTCCTCTATGATGTATGTTAAGGTGCAAGGAGAAGGGGTCAATAATTTTCTTTGTAAGCGATGAATGCCCAAGTGTCTATTACTGGAACCAAAATTTATAAAGGCTTAAAGAAAGGTGCTAAAGTTGTTGTAGACTTGGTGTGATAGAAAGTTTTTATGTTGTATCAGTCTACATTTAGATTCCTAGGAAACATAAAATGAGGAAACTATAGGAATTTCCTTATTATGTCAAAATTCAAAAGGATTTTCGATTATTAATGCAAGTTGATAGGATCATTAAGGAAACTTGTGGAGAAGAGTAAGATGTAGATCCTTGCACACTCATGGATTCAGGATTAATCACGATTCAAAATCTATGATATCAATATCAAAGAATTCTTTTGGAACCTAATTTTCTCTCATTAAAACAAAAATTCCCATTGAAACTTTAAATTAGGAAATTTACATATACTTTGAAAAAACAGTAAAATAAAAAAAAAATTATAACAACATATGAAAGTTTTAAAACTACCCAAGATATATAATATCAAATCCAATGCTAGCATGCATTTGAAGGAGGAGTTAACCATATCCTATTCCCTATTTTCACTTCTTCTTAGACTTCAAAATTGGGTATATGCATAAAATTATGTCAATGGTCTTGGTCTCAACTTTGGCCCACAAACTAGGGTTTATTGAAGGTGGATGATGGTTAGCTTAAGGGGAACCTTCTTGTACATAAATTCGACTTGGATGAAGACAAACATATATATCACCTATACAAACCACTATATGTTAGTTGCCAAAATAGGCCTTCAAGCCTTCATATAAAAATCAATGGTAGGTCTCTTTTCTCATTTGTGAATGTTTCATGCAATTTCATGTTTTCTCTTACACAATTTTTAAAATGACTTAGTGTTTAACTCTTATATAGTTTTCTCACCAGAATCCCCACTATTTCTACTTGGAGAAGCCTGTGCTATTTTATTTATACCTCTTGTAAATAAATTTGGTAATTCTCTACAAGGAAATATGAAAATCATCTCCCACCCCATAGTCGAATCCATTTGGAGGATTTTCTCAATGGAAACCCAATCTAGGGTGTCAAAACTCCTTTCTCGCCATTGATGCCCCAATACAATCCAATTGGTTTACCGAATGGTTTTTTATTTTTTTAAATGATATATATATATATATATAGATATATATATATAGTCATGGATATTCAATTGGAACAATTTGTCACAATGGATCTAATAAATAAAACAAAAATCTACACTATAAAGGTTAAAATCCTTTAGATTCTAGAATATTTAGTTACTAATCTTTTCCTTATGCATCTAGGTGATAAAATTCATAAAATAGAGAATAGTAAAATACAATCACACACCATCCAAAAAATAACACAAATATTTTATTTGGGAAACCCCTACTGGAGAAAACCTAGTTAGAAGGTGAGGTTGTTTTGCTCTCTTTTCTGTGGTATGGAAATAATGAAATTACAACATAGAAGGAACTCTTTATGTAGCTACTTGAGACTTGTGGCCTATTAGAATGCTACAAAACATCAAACCCCTATGTTATGCTCTCTAATTTCCGACTCCAAATTCTTCTGCTCCGCTATGGAACAAAATACAGTAACATAGAATGGAACCCCTTCTCCTCATAGTAGCCCGGTATTTAGCATAGCCCGATGGCCATCTAGGGTTAGATTATTGAGCTCCTTGACCTTCAATTAGTGATGAGTTTTGAACCTTATATAGTTTTCTATAAACTCCACTATGTGGATATCCCCACACACTTAAGTAATGAGGGATAACGTGGGATCCACGTGAACCATTGTGATCAATATAGTAGGTAAACTTACATGAGGAATAACTTGTTCATACAAACTCTGATTGAGGAGGTTATTGCACCCTTGGAAAGGTATTGGTGAGTAGAATATATAATATTTCTATATAGTAAATTTTGGTCCATAAAAAAGTGTCTTTCGATGCCTCAAAATGGATAAAAATAATTTTAGATGGCTCTTCAAACCAAAATTTCCAAATTTTGAACAATTGTCAAAATGGCCCCACAAGTTGATTCCTCCAATTTTCCACCCATAAAGTACCAAGATAGATGAAAAATAATATAATGATCCAATTTGGATCATACTACACCATTTTGGGAGGATTTTGGTCCCCAAAATCTTTATTGAATGAGGTGAAGAATTTTTTTCTCTACCTTCTCCCTGGAGTACCACTTTGCTTTTCCTGGAAGTTGTTCTTTCAACCCAATATTCGAAAGGTGATGATGCCCCTATATTCTAGTTTTGGACAAATTATAAGAAACAAAGTCCTATTCCAACCCTTCCTAAGCATCTGGTGCTAAGTCCTCTATGGAATGTAGGACCTTCTCCTCCTCTTGATTCAACATGGAAGGCTCATAATGTTTGAGATTATCCATGTTCACTATTGAGTAATTGTGAATGTGTGGTGGTTCAATATGTATGTAATAATTATCTACAACCTTTTCAAATACCTCAAAAAGACCATACTGCAAATCCTTGATGTTCTTACTAGGACCTTGTAGTCTTTCCTTATTTAGTTGTAACCACACTCTCTCTCCCACCATAAATGTTCTCTTTGTTATGTGTTGGTCATGTCTAGCCTTGTACTTTTCCTGTGACTTATTAAATTTGTCATGTAATTGCAAATGGATTTACCTAATATTCTCAACATTTTTTTTTTCTTTTAATGCATCTCATGTGAGTTCCTCCCTCACTCCTCCTTGTTGTCCATATACAACATATAAGGGTGAAGGTGGAAAATATCCAAAGCACGTTTTAAAAGGTGACTTAGTAGTATAAGTGCCAAATTCTCTATTATAAAAGTGTTGTATGTGTTAACTCTCCAAGAAACCCTCCGTGGTTGCAGACCAGAGGTGCTTGGTAACTTAAGAACTCAATGTTTTTGGTGTTTTTTATCAAGATGGATCAATGGGATGACTAAACCAGAGTACA
>JASDQU010014589.1:0-12489 GCA_032191745.1 Picea mariana | reverse complement strand
GGGTTGATCGATGAAGGAACTGGATCAACTACTTTGGTGAGTGGTTCAATTGAGGATGAAACCAGATTGACCACATGATCAACCGGACTAATCAAGGATGGAACCATATTGACCATTCCATCAACTAATGATGGGTTGGGGGAAATCCTACGATAACCTTTTGGAAGTTGAAGTTTTTCCAAAAGAGAAGGAGCTTCATCCATACGAGGACAAAGGTGAGAATAATGATCACCTTTGCATAACATGCAAGGGAATTTGATAGTTTTCTTCTTCTTACCAACCTTAATGTCACTAGTTGATGGGGTATCACCGCCATGACCAGTAGGGGTCGATGACATGGAAGACCACATTTCTAAGACCTTGGGAATACCAGGGAAATCCCTTAGAAAATGGTCACCCTTACAATGACTGCAAGGGAATATAGGTTTCATATTCTTCGTTTTAACCTTATCTACCTTATCGACACTCCTGGTACTATTAAAAGTAGTTGGTTTCGTAGATCCATCATTTGATGTAGTTGGAGGCTTGGTCCCTTTCTGGTTCTTCTTCTTCTCTTTATGTTTCTTTTTCTTCTTATCAATCAGGCTACTCGCTTGAGAGATTTCACTAGGCGAAGAAGGAGAAATAGAAGGAGACCTAACGGATGAACAAGGAGAAAGGTCTACATGATTTTGATGTGGGGGTGGTGTGCTTACATATGAATCACCTACATTCGAGATCACTGGAGTGGAAAAAAACCATACTGGTAACCCAATTGTGAGACCTGGAAGGCTCAAAGTAGCGATGTAAAGAGGACCAACGTTTCCGTAAGAAGGAAAAACAAAGGAATCCCCTATCAAAGGGGTTCCTTCATTGGCCATCCTGGGAACTAATGCCATAAAAATAAAGCTCCAACCTAGATTCTGCCAGGGAGAACAAACAACACACGCTAAAAAATCTAGTAATAAAGCAAGCAAAAAAAACCTTCTCACAATGAGAACACTAGTTCGTGATGAAATCCAACATCGTGGGAACAAAGTAAGAAGGGAATGAGATAGAGAGGGTGGAAAATTTACGTTGATGACTTGCTTAATAGACTTACACCCTGGTGCAAGCTCCCACACATAATCGTGGGTATACCCTCGAAGGAGCCCGAGTGATTCTGGCCAACGTCGATTCCAAGTACCTTGAAGACTTTCCCCTCCACAGTCACCTTGTGTAAATACCCTAAAGAGATAGGCCACTAAGGTTACCAACTACAATAGTGATGCCTGGGGAAATAGTTGACAGTCTGATCCACGCGCAAGGGCAGGGTATCTAGCCTGAAATCAACTTGAATTGCTTCCACTCATCATTGTGGGTATACCTTCAAGAGACCCCCATAATACGCACAATCTCTACACCAAGACCAACAAAGCAGGGTGAGTAACTCTGCCAGTCTTAATGTGAGCTTGTGATTGACCCTTGTGTGAGAAGGGCTTCCTAGGAAAAAATGCAGTAATTGGATTTCACCGCTCCCTAACACAAGATCCTATGTTTGTTTGCATCTTTGGAAAGTTATCTTTCACACCTATTCCAAAGCACTACAACTAATCTAATGTAGGTTTTCTACTAGAAAATGTAAAAATGTCTAATCAATTTTGTTTAGCGCTTGATTTTTAAAGTTGTTGTTACTCAAAAGGAAAGTGGTGTGGACAATATGGTGTTTTGACCAAATTGAAAGTTATGCAAAGAGATGAATATGCAATCTTTTCATTTATATGAAATTTATACTACAATAAGGATAAAACATTCATCATTCTAGATGCACAATGTCCCAAAATGTCAAAAAACATGCAATTCCGCTACTTCAAATGCAAGCTAGTTTCACGACCCAAAAACAAGAATGCATTGAAAACAATGAGAACTGAAAGAAAACAAGTAAAAGCTTGTTGTAACAAGAACTCATTCAAGGATCCTAAAACCAACAAGCATCCAAGGAGTACAATGAAATGTAGAGAAGAATCTAAGAAACGATAGGGAGAAAGAGAAACCACTCAAAACTGTCTCGACAAAAACACAGCTAGAAAAGGAAATTTTACATTTCTGAAAGAGGCTCCAATCTCTAATAAAAACAAAAGAGAGTGAAAATAATAAAAAACCATAAAGAACCAATCCAAATAACTTCACAAACCATCCACAAATACTTGGTAAAGACTTCCACAAAACAGGCTGAAAAAATCTGAGTAGAAAAGGGCAACAAACCTCCAAAACAAAGACTAGCACTCCCTCAAAAAGGGTACAGAGCATTGAAACTCTCCCTAAATAACTATAGGGGAGTGCTGATGATATAAATATGCTCTGATATGGCCTACAGGGGGGCGTTGGTCCTCCTAGAAGCTCAGAAAAAGAGCCAAAAATTTGCAAACAATTCACCCAAAATGCATAAAAATTGGTGAAAATGCTAGTGAAGGTAGGAGAAGGATTATAGATCATAAACAAACAGAAAAAATGATATGAAATTTGGTAAAAGGGAAGGGAAACACCAATGAAATACAATAGGAAATCATCCCCAGTGGAGTCGCCAATTTCTGTTACAGGTGAATCCCCCTGCAGACAAGTGGATTCCCTCTTGGTCTCTAGACTCTTAAGGCCAAGACATAAAAGTGCTTAATGTGGACACTAACATCCTTTTAGATCTAATTAAGCTAATGAATGAAGAGGAAGAAGAAAAGTGTACCTTTTTACATGGCGTTTTTCCTCACAAAATCCAAGTTGAGCTTCAATCCTGAGCTCGCTGATAGGTCTTGTAGCACAATCAAAGATACAACAAAATTCCTATTCTACTGAGATTAGCTCAAATACAGATCTATCTACTAGAGACAAGTTCATGTGAAACAAACATAAACTTGAAAGAAACAGGCCATGCATGTATGCATATTAATTATAACAAACTAAGAGTACTTACAGACCAAACTTGATGAAGGTGAAACAACTTCTTCTAGTTCTCTTTGTCCAACCCCTTTACTCAAGTAATCTAGACTGATTATAATGGTGACTTACTTATGATATCATAAGTTTGGTATAATTCTCAATCCCCATCTCCCCCTCTTCTATGGAAAGCCCTCATTATATAGGATTTGGAGGCTTAACCACCATGGAGAGGATCTCTCCTCAGATCCACTAAGAAAGGGATCTCTAAGATATTTAGGGAGAAAATATCTCTTAAGGATTTTGGGGAGGAAATATTTCTCAAGGATTTTAAGGAGGAAATATTTCAACATCTATGAGATCCTCCACCTTCCCTAAAAAATAGAAAACCAAATGTGAGGTGGATTCTCACACTTAATTACTTTCTTTTTCATGAATATTAATAATAATTCATGTGCACTTGGTTCTCACACTTAATCCATTTATTTTCCATGAATATTAATAATAATTCATGTGTACTTGGTATTTTGGCCTTCATGTAATATATCCCTCCTCCATATTGACTAGGGATTGTGACATAAGTTATTCCATGGTGTCAAGGTGTATGAGACACTTTATGACACTTAGGGTGAAGTACCTAGGTGTGCAAATTTCATGTGTAATAGAATGCCCCCTAAAGTGTGAGGTCAGAAGAGAGAATGATTGCTGAAACACTTTACAAATATTTAAAGAAAGGGTGTGGACTCGGAGAACCTGGTAGAATCTACAAACAACCATCAAACAAATGTTATGACATGTTTCAAACCCATGGCAGGCATACCTATGCTTGAGTGATAAAGACTTTCCAGGTATGGCCACCATAAAATACACTGTGGATCCATAATCATATTTAGTCAAGAGTATAGCCACCAAAGATACAATTTGGATCTATAATTCCATGACATGAACTAATTGTAGCCACAAAAAATACATAGTGGATCTACGATACGATAAGACATAGCCACAAACCAATACAAAGTGGATCTATGTAACAGTATATATGTCATAGTTCAAAATAAGCTCCGTACCTCAGAAAAGCATAAATCAGAGTGATTACTCAACCTAGGGTCTTCTTACCGATCCCAATGTAGTACGAATCTAACCATGGGAATAGATGTCCTGGTGTCGAACATGGAAAAAACCACTTGATTACCGATCAATGAGGTAAACCGTTAACAAGCGTGAGGGAAATCACCATTGATGTCAATGATTCCTAAGGTACTATAGTACATTCCAATGAATGTGAATGGATGAGTTGAATTCGAACATTTGTGGAATCATCCGATCAGAGGTCAATGATGTAAACCCATTGTCGGATGCGAGGAGGCCTTCCATTGAGGCATGTGGGTCCCAATGTACTAACTGGTTTCTAGGTCTAATTCCTGGATAATGTGTTCAAGTCGATAGGAATAGACTTGTCGTAGGAGGGCCTTGATGTGTCCCCCATCAATGACACAAAACGAACACAGAGATGTAAATTGGTGGATCAAAAGAACATGGACTGACATAGGTATTTAAAATAGGAAATTTCTGATGGTTGACTCTCGAGGCAAATACTTCCCTTGAACATTGAGGCATGACAGTAGAAACTTGACATGGACCAAAACTTGATAATGCAGTGGATGTTGTGACTTTCATCGGGTGACCCAAAGGAGTAAGGAAACTCAAAGGATTGGTTTAGTGCAGAGATTCAGTGGATTGAAATGCGTGCAAAGATAAAATGCCATGTTCAAGGGAGACTGTAAGGTTATTAGTAAAGTTCTCAAAAACTGCTTGGTTTGCTTCGTTCAATTTTCCCCCCCATCCAGATAGACGAGTACCTCTTTTTAACTTAACGAGCTTGAGGAAGGTAACACATGCTCGATATAACTCACCTTCAATAAGTCCCTCTTCCTTTGTTTAACGAACCGGAAGAAGTAAGGTTTCGGTCTCATATGGGCCCTTCAATGTACGATTGTTTAACGAGTCCAGAGAAGGTAAACTCAGTGGTTTTTCATATTTAGAGAGTCTGAAAACAACTTAAAGAGGACTCCAATGTTGTCCTTTTTTGTAATGTTAGTCTCGCAAGGCTGAAAAAGAGATAAATTATCACTCAAAAGACGCCCTTTCAAACCTTTTAACGAGTGGGAAAGGAAGCAAGATCACTCGACAATCTTTTCACGTTTAGAGAGTCTGAAAAGAGTTTAAAGAAGACTCCAGTGGGTTCCTTTTTCGTGTATCCATGCAAGCCTGAAAAGGAGATAAAAGGTTTCTCGGTTACATTCTCATGTTTTTACAAGTGCGAGAAATAACAAAGACTAAGCTCGATACTCTTCCCCCATCTTGAAAAGCTAGTGGCTAAACTCCAGAATGATCATCAAAGGTTGGAGACATGCCCCACAAGCTTCAATACATTCATCGACTTTGAGGTTGTCACCAATTTTGGTACTAGATGGAGAAAAAGGATAAGGGTGGATGAAATGAAGGCTCAAATACGAGACCTAATGAAAGAATGGACTTGAAATCTATGAGATCTAGTGAAAGACTCGACCTGACAAGAGAGGCAATTGTTTCATTTTTTTAACAAGCTTGACACAGGAAAATAACTATGCTCATGACTCCAGGTTCAGTCCCCAGATTTATGTTTCATTTTTTACAAAGCTTTCCACAGAGTGGAAAACTATGCTCGTAGCCTCTGTTTCATTTTTTAACGAGCTTGCCACAGAGAAGAGAAACTATGATCGTAACCTTTGTTTCATTTTTTAACAAGCTTGCTATAGAGAGGAAAACTATGCTCATTACTTCTTGATCATGAATTCCAAGAGTATAATGCTCTAGAAGGACACCATGTCAAGGGATACAACTCGGTCATGGCTTCCAAGAGATCTTCACTGGTTGGAAGAAAATCACTCTGGAAGGAAGACATGTCGAGGGTCGCGACAGGGGGAAGGATATCAAGATCCAATAGCCCTAGCGAAGAGAACACCATGTCAACTACCGGATCCAAGTCATCGGAAATTGAAGGCATGGGAGACAACGCCAAATAATTGACATGTGGCAGGGGCAATATTGTCTGCATATAAGAACCATTTAGGGAGGTTATCCAGTCAGGACCAATGAATGAAATTTGATAAATAGTCACCATTCTTCCATTGTGAGGGAAAAATATCACATGAAAAAGAGTGGACACAATAGATTTCATGACATATACATAATCCCGCCCAATGAGTAAAGAAAAATCCAAGGGGTCTCAAACTACCATGACATCAGTAGAGATAGTTTTTCCTCCCAAAGTTATGGGAAACTGAGGAAGGGTCCCTAAAGGTTGACTGCTTCTTCTGTTAAAAGATAACAGATTCTATGTAACCAGCACAATATGAGGACAACCCAAAGCGTGCCAAGCAACACAGGATAAAATACTAACAGACGCACCTTCATCTATCAACATTTGAGGAACATCCTGACCACAAACCTGTACTGTAATATGGAAAGGAATGTGATAGGGAAGACGAGGTCCATTTAGCGCACCCCAATAAAAAACGATGGCCTCATTACTTGGAGGGGGTTTTGCGGGAGAAGGAGGAATGCCCCCCAACACGATAAATTATGTATCAACAAGAAAAACGTGGGCAGTATCGGGTTTACTGTCTAGAGGGAGAGTAGGATCGACCGATGATCGGATCAGATCGACCACACTGGCACTCTACAGAGGAAGAGTGGGATTGAAAAATGATGTAACTAGAGCAATCACTTTGGCACTCTTCGGATGAAGGGTGGGACTGACCGAGGAAGGGACTGGATCAGTCACTTTAACACTCTTTAGAGGAGGAGTGGGATTGACCGATGAAGTAATCGGAGAAACCACTTTGATACTTCTCAAAGGGGGAGTGGGATCGACCGATGGTGAAGTCAGGTCGACCACTTTGACACTCTTTGAATGAAGGGTGGGACTCACCAATGACGAGACTAGATCGGTCATTTGGGTTTCACTTTCCAGATGAAAAGTGGGGCTGATCGATGAAGGAACTAGATCAACTACTTTGGTGAGTGGTTCAACTGAGGATGAAACCAGATTGACCACCTGATCAATCGGACTAACCAAGGATGGAACCATATTGACCATTCCATCAACTAATGATGGGTTGGGGGAAATCCTACGATAACCTTTTGGAAGTCGAAGTATTTCTAAAAGAGAAGAAGCCTCATCCATACGAGGACAAAGGTGAGAATAATGATCACCTTTGCATAACATGCAAGGGAATTTGATAGTTGTCTTCCTCTTACCAATGTTAATGTCACTAGTTGATGGGGTATCACCGGCATGACCAGCAGGGGTCGATGACATGGAAGACCACATTTCTAAGACTTTGGGAATACCAGGGCAATCCCTCAGAAAATGGTCACCCTTACAAATATTGCAAGGGAATTTGGGTTTCATATTCTTCGTTTTAACCTTATCTACCTTATCAACACTCCTAGTACTATTAAAAGTAGTTGGTTTCGTAGATCCAACATTTGATGTAGTTGGAGGCTTGGTCCCTTTCTTGTTCTTCTTCTTATCAATCAAATTACTCACTTGAGAGCTTTCACTAGGCAAAGAAGGAGAAATAGAAGGAGACCTAACAGACAAAAAAGGAGAAAGGTCAACATGAGTTTGATGTGGGGGTGGTGTGCTTACATATGAAGCACCTGCATTTGAGATGATCGAAGTGGAAAGAAACCATATTGGTAACCCAATTATGAGACCTGGAAGGCTCAAAGTAGCGATGTAAGGTAGCGATGTAAGGAGGACCAGTGTTTTCGTAAGAAGGAAAAACAAAGGGTTCCCATGGAAAAGGGGTTCCTTCATTGGTAATCCTGGGAACTGACGCCATAAAAATAAAGCTCCAACCTAGATTCTGCTAGGGAGAACAAACAACACATGCTAAAAAATCTAATAAGCAAGCAAGCAAAAAAAACCTTCTCACAATGAGAACACTAGTTGGTGATGAAATCCAACGTCACGAGAACAAAGTAAGAAGGGGATGAGATAGAGTGGGTGGAAAAGTTACGTTGACGACCTTCTTAATGGACTTACACCCTGGTGCAAGCTCCCACACATAATCGTGGGTATACCCTCCAAGGAGCCCTAGTGAGTCTGGCCAACGTCGATTCCAAGTACATTGAAGACTTTCCCCTCCACAGTCGCCTTGTGTAAAGACCCTAAAAAGATAGGCCACTAAGGTTACAAACTACAACAGTGATGCCTGGGGAAATAGTCGACAGTTCGATCCACATGCAAGGGCAGGGTATCTAGCCTGTAATCAACTTGAAATGCTTCCACTCATCATTGTGGGTATACTTTCAAGAGACCCCCATAATACACACAATCTCTACACCAAGAACAACAAAGCAGGGTGAGTAACTATGTTAGTCTTAATGTGACCTCGTGATTGACCCTTGTGTGAGAAGGGCTTCCCAGGACAAAATGCAGTAATTGGATTTCACCGCTCCCTAACACAAGATCCTATGTTTGTTTGCATCTTTGGAAAGTTATCTTTCACACCTATTCCAAAGCCCTACAACTAATATAATGTAGGTTTGGTACTAGAAAATGTAAAAATTTCTAATCAATTTTAGTTTAGCGCTTGATTTTTAAAGTTGTAGTTACTCAAAAGGAAAGTGGCATGGACAATATGGTGTTTTGAGAGACTCAAAATTTATGAAAAGAGATGAATATGCATTCTTTTCATTTCTATGAAATCTATGCTATGAGAAGGATAAAACATTCATCATTCTAGATTCACAATGTCCCAAAATGTCAAAAAACATGCAATTCTGCGACTTCAAATGCAAGCTAGTTTCACAGCCCAAAAGCAAGAATGCATTCAAAACAATGAGAGCTAAAAGAAAACAAGTAAAATCTTTTTCTAACAAGAAATCAGTCAAGGATCCTAAAACCAACAAGCATCCAAGGAGTACAATGAAATGTAGGGAAGAATCTAAGAAACGACAGGGAGAAAGAGAAACCACTAAAAAATGTCTCGACAAAAATGCAGCTAGAAAAGGCAATTTTACGTTTCTAAAAGAGGCTCCAAGCTCTAATAAAGACAAAAGAGTGTGAAAAAAATAAAAAACCATCAAGAACCAATCCAAATAACTTCACAAACCATCCAAAAATACTGGGTAAAGACTTCCACAAAATAGGCAGAAAAAATCTGAGCAGAAAAGGGCAAAAAACCTCCAAAACAGAGACTGGTGCTCTCGCAAAAAGGGTACATAGTGCTGAAAAGATTCCTTCTATCACTATAGGGGAGAGATGATGATATAACAACGGTCTTATATGACCTACAGGGGGGCGTTGGTACTCCCAGAAGCTCAGAAAAAGAGCCAAAAAATTGCAAAACATTCACCCAAAATGCATAAAAATTGGTGAAAATTCTATTGAAGGTAGGAGAAGGCTAATAGATCATAAACACATAGAAAACGTGATCTGAAAGTTGGTAAAAGGGAAGGTAAAAACCAATGAAATACAATAGGAATCTGTCCACAATGGAGTCGCCAATTTCTGTTACAGGTGAATCCCCCTGCGGACAAGTGGATTCCTTCTTGGTCTCTAGACTCCTAAGGGAAAGACATAAAAGTGCTTAACGTGGAAACTGACATCCTTTTAGATCTAATTAAGCTAATGAATGAAGAGGAAGAATAAAAGTGTACCTTTTTAAATGGCGTTTGTCCTTGCAAAATCCAAGCTGAGCTTCAATCCTGAGCTCCCTGATAGGTCCTGTAGCACAAACAAAGATACAAAAAACTTCCTATTCTACTGAGATTAGCTCAAATACATATCTATCTACTAGAGACAAGTTCACGTGAAACAAACCTAAACTTGAAAGAAACATGCCACGCATGTATGTATATTAATGATAACAAATGAAGAGTACTTACATACCAAACTTGATGAAGGTGCAACCGCTTCTTCCAGTTTTGTTTGTCCAACCCCTTTGCTCAAGTAATCTAGACGGATTATGCTTCAATGGTACCTTACTTATGATATCATAAGTTTGGTATAATTCTCAATCTCCATCTCCCCCTCTTCCATGGAAAGCCCTCATTATATAGGATTTGGAGGCTTAACCACCATGGAGAGGATCTCTCATCATATCCACTAAGAAAGGGATCTCTAGGATATTTAGGGAGAAAATATCTCTTAAGGATTTTGGGGAGGAAATATCTCTCAAGGATTTTAAGGAGGAAATATTTCAACATCCATGAGATCCTCCACCTTCCCTGAAAAATAGGAAACCAAATGTGAGGTGGATTCTCACACTCAATTACTTTCTTTTTCATGAATATTAATAATAATTCATGTGCACTTGGTTCTCACACTTAATCAATTTATTTTCCATGAATATTAATAATAATTCATGTGTACTTGGTATTTTGGCCTTCATTTAATATATCCCTCATCCATAGTGACTAGGGATTGTGACATAGGTTATTCCATGGTGTCAAGGTGTATGAGACACTTATACGACACTTTAGGACACTTAGGGCAAAGTACCTAGTTGTGAAAATTTCATGTGTAACAAAGACAGTCTGTCAACTTTAACTATGCAACAAACCAAGGAAGCACCACAGTACAAGATTCCTTCGTTATTGGATCATACCAATGAAATGGAACCCATGGGAAAAGTAAGTACAATCAAAGGCTATTTGCAAACATGTGCCAAAGTATTAAATAATCCATCATCTGTGAAAATACTACAAAACATATTAGAAATATGTAGTATAGAGACGGAAGGAAAACTAGAACAAAATACAGTCAATCACTTACATACAAGGAGAAGAACAAGTAGGGAGTTCAGACTAAATGCCAACATAGGATATTTCAACATGGGAGATATCATACTAGATCTAGGATCTGAAGTCAATTTATTAACAAAGAAGATATGACAATGCATGGGAGAGATCGCATTACGATACTCACCTCTTCAACTGAAACTAGCAAACCAACACATAGTCCTACCAATTGTTAGACTGAAAGGAGTGACAGTAGACCTGGATGGAGTGCGCACTAAAGATACTTTGAAGTGATTGAAATAATGGATGACACAACACCATATCTATCATTTCTTGGGTTGGATTGGGCATTTGAAAACCAGGCAATAATCAATTTGAAGACATGGAAGATGACATTTGATTCAGGTGAATACAGGGTCATAACACCATTAGACCCATCATAAGGGGAAACATTTCTATATCCCACTTGATTATACTTAGAGGAGATCATCTATTTGTATAGAAAAAATATGCATGATGAGGAATACGTAAACCCAACTGCACATGGAATACTCAGTTGGTGGAGCATTAGTTCATGCACAACAGACTCAAATACCGGTTTAGAGAACTAGAAACAAAGGATACATGAAGTTTCCATGAGAATATGTGCACGAATAGACCGTGCAGTCAGATGGGTAGGCATGGAGATAAGGGAACCACCCAGTTTCCATGGAGTAAACGATCTAGACGTATTCCTGACATAGTACGAAGATGAAGTTGTATAGAATCAGAGACTTTTACCACTTGATATAGCACTCAAGGCCACACCTGTAAGATGGTGGGTCATACACAAAGAGACAATCATAGATTGGTACCAATGTAAGTGGTTACTGTACATAAGATTCGACGCAGAACAAAAAAACAACAAGCAACAAAAGTATGATGGACAGGGAGCACCAGCGAAACATTTGGACAAGTGCAGAATGCTATGGAAAATGATACACCCAGAGGAATGGCCTCATCATTTCATATGCACTCTAGAGGTCATAGCAGTGAACTGGTACACAAACTAGGAAATGTACAAAGGAATTGTGACCTGGATGGTATTACAATGGAATTTTACAGTCCCCTTCTCATTTGAGCATGAGAACCCCAACATGGATGCATATCTTAAATAGATAAGAGGGGTGATATTCATCAAGGAGCCATAAGTCAAATTCATAATAGAAGAACAATAGTGGAACAAACAAACAATCAAGGAACTATTGTCATGTTACCATGTGCACGAGGACGCACCAGAGGAAGAAATTCTGCACGATACTCATATCAAGGAAGAGGAAAGTGAAAGAGAAGTGGAGGGTCCACCTATAGAATTAGACTTCATTGTTGCGTAGGTCAAGGTGAAAAGATTCAATATTGGGATAGATGAGAATCCCAAAATGGCCAACATTGGAGATTACTAGGATGAGAAAACAGTAGAAAGCATAACAAAGTTACTGTGCGAGTACAATGATCTGTTTCCAAAAACATTTACAGAGATGAAGGGTATAGCAGGAGAGCTAGGAGAAATGAATATACCACTCAGAGTTGATGCGATACCTATTAGATAGTGAGCATACAGACTAAACCCAATATATAAGCAGAAAGTCAAAGCTGATATCGACAGGATGCTCAAAGTAGGAATCATAGAACCAGTGGAAGAATCAAAATGGATAATCATGATGGTAGGTCAGGAGAAAAAACAAGGAGTGATAAGGATATGTGTCGACTTAAGGAAGTTGAACGATGCATGCCTACATGACCCGTTCCCTACAACTTTCACGG
>JASDQU010014588.1:144284-159691 GCA_032191745.1 Picea mariana | reverse complement strand
GAGAGATTTGAACTCTCCATCCTTGTCCCTTCCTTCCACCCAAGAATATATGAGAGATAATAAAACTTTACATTAAATCATCACCATCAACCAATCATCACATAGAACCTGATAATGCTTCCTGAGACTTCTTCAATTTCTGCAATTCTTCAATTATTAGAGTACTCTGATCCTTTATATAATATTACTCAATGCATTCTCTGAAACTCCTCCAAGTTCCACTCCTTGAATCCTCCCCAAAAAGAAGTTATAGAAAGAATGGTAGACTTTATTCAATTTTGGTCTATTCATGAGACCAAAATTGTACAGAATGCCCGGCGCTCAATATTTAACATCCGATTTTGAAACTTGCACCACACAAACTATAGTCCGTAATATTTCCAATGAATTTTTTCCCACATCATTTGTATTCTCGATGAATAAGTTATGACTGTTTTACCCAGAACACATGTTTATTGACTAGCTTCGGGACTCATCACAAACCCTATATTCCATAGAGTGTATCTCCATAATTATAGTGAATCAAGAGCTAAAATTTTTACCATAGATACCTTGATATGTCTTCTCAATACCATAGCGATTTCACCATCTAAAACGTTCTAGAAAAAAAGTTATAACAAAAATGGTAAGATGACTTGAAAATAACATACCTTAGAACACATCACCAAAACCCTTCATCCTCCCTTGAAAGTCGGCCTTCTTTACTTCTTATTTCGTCTGAAATTGGACTTGTATCAAAATGAATGTATAATGATGTTTATTTATACCATTAATGTCACTTCATTTTAACATTAGGGCCGACCTGACACTTTCTTATTTTGTAATTCTTTTCTTTAATTATCTTCAGGGTCTACATGTACTTCCTTCTTCAATTCACTTTGACATCTTCAAAAATTCATTTCTCCTCAACCATGAGGATCCACGTGACATGCCACGTACCACCGAAAACAACATGATGTCTACTATCCATTAATGGGTGTTGTATATGCATGTGCATTGTCCTTCATGTCCAAATACCTTTATCAATCTTGCAGTCGAAAACCCATGACTAGGGTTGACATCAATGACAACAACCAATATTCCAACATCATTGTCATCATTATAATACTGCAAGTTGTCCTCCTCCATGTTGAGATCATCATCCATTGGTGCATTATAAATGTCTTGGATCAATCTATTTGTCCCATCATCATCAACTGTATTATTAATATCACCATTTTCCATATGAATAACGTGATCACCATTATCCACATGATTAAGTTTCAACTTGTTCTTTAGTATTATCTCTATGAAAATGTCTCCTGCTAGGTGACATCACATTCATAGGATGATTTTTATTGAATAAAAACAATGGAAGCAATAAAATACATTATATCACAAATATTATTTTGAAAGATAAATTAAAAAAAAAAAAAACAATGTATAATACCCTTAAAGATCTATAATAACTAATTAATTACCATGGGACGATATTCATTGCCTCCTTCAACATGCCCATTCTCCCTACAATGTTTTTCAACTAATTTTAAAGGTAGTCTTATTCCATTAAAACCCCTGCATTCACAACAAGGGCAATAACATTTCCCATCACCATGAATCACCATGTGCCGCTTTAACATAACAAGATCTGTTTTCTCATATGGAGTTGACATTGTAATTACCTATTACAACAAATTCATTGAAACATTATAAGTACAATATACAAATATATTCAAATAATTTGGTATATTTTTAGATATTTGTAATGAAAGTTATACAGCATGTTAAGAAAAATTAAGGGACAAAGCATGAAACCTAAAAGCATGAAACATTAATAATAGGAGGTGGATCGCCCCTAATCCTTATTTCCATAGTCGTTATCCCTCATAACCCTATATGTAACTACTAACACCTAATGCATATAAACCCTATCACCTATAGACCCTTAAATTATTAACCCCTAATATAACCTTAACTCCCTAGAAACTCTAACCCTTGTGAAAATTAATCCATAACCCCTAAAACTTATCGCGTAGTGTAAACATCCAACTTTTTGGAGTTTTTATAGGCATATTTTCTGATGTTTTTTTACTGAAATTTGACCAAAATTTGTTGGATATCCATATTTGATCGATTGACTCTATACAATTTGACTGCCATAAATGTTTTTCATGGTGTTGAATCTATTTATGCATTCAAAAATGAAATTTAAACAACCAAAAATGAGGATTTCACCAAGATCTATTTCATCGAATTCCGGTGAAAAAGTTCAAAAAGTTGAAAGTGCAAACAATGCCAAAACTTATAGCTTTTATATTTAACCCTTAATTTATAAGAATGATAACCCATAACACCTAATACACATAAATTTCAGCCATTTAAGACATGATTCTTAACCTCTATAATCCCTATTCCATAACATTATAACCCATAAGCAATATAATATGTCATGATATCTAACCTATAACATCTAATCCATTTAACTTTCTCACCCTCAATGACTAGTATAACCCTTAAAATAAACATTATAACCATTAATGATATTGATAAATCCTAAGACTTATCATCGGTTAATCCCTTTAGCCCCTATTTCCCTAAATCCTTGTAACCTTAAGGTACAAAAACTTTAACACTTATAACCCACAATATATATATATATATATATATTCCATAACATCTATAATTTATAACCTCTATCTTTTGTAGTCCATATAGAACCTAAGATTTGTAATCAACTTAATCCTAACCCCTATAATGTTTAATTTATTACACATATAAATGTTAACACCTAAATATTATAAATTATATCACATATATTCTCTACAAACCATAATACAACACATAGCTTTCATAACCTTCTTCATATATACCTTATAATTCATAACCCCCTATAACCCCTTACCCCAAACATTTATCGACCCTAGGTCTTAACATATATAGCTCATATATCCTCTTTAATATGATAACACATCTTTGTTAATTCTATAAGTTGTCATCTCTAACTTGTAATACATGAACTTATAAACCATAAACCTTATAACCATTGTAACCCTTGAACTTTACTAAACCTAACATTGATCCCTTCCAAGCCATAATGAATAGCTCTTATAACCTTTAATCCTTATAACTCATAACTCCTAACACTTAAAACCCTAACCCCTTTAACCCTTACCGATATTACCCTCTTCATAAAACACTAAATCCATATAATCCATATTCGTAAAACATTAACCCCTTACTGCCATGATATCTAACCCCTCACCCATATAACCCATTACACACGTATCACCTAATTATTAACAACTATAACCCCTATAAGTCCAAATATGTATACTCTTTAAGTCCTTTTACTAATATCACCCCTAACCTCCCTAACCATAACTCATGTAAGCACTTAACCATTAATCTCTACTCTTTATAATATTTATAACCCATAACACCTCATCTAGTTTATAATTCATTTAACTTTTAATAGTTATAACCCATTATTTCCGAATACCTATAACGTCTTCATCACTTAAATACTAGAACCCTAGCATATATAACCCCTAAGAATAATCCCCTATAACCCCTAAATATTTGTATGTATTACCATTAGCACTTAACACATATATCTTTTATCCATAATTAGCGCCTATAACCTCTTCCTCTAAACCCTTATAAGGAGTGAAAATAAACCATAAAATATTTCAATAGCACCAAATTACTAAATCACACAAAAATTTTAAGTATTGACCTTCAAAATATCAGCTATGTAGAGTCTGATCAATTCAATGTTTCTCTTCTTGAAAGAGAATTGAAATCAAAATTTCATAAAAAACCAGAACACCATTGCATCAGAACAACTGAATTTTTTTCACAACTGTAGAAAATGATTGTCGTAACTATAGCAAATTTGTCGTAACTGGGATATATATATGATTGATTTTCCGCAAATGACTGTTTGATTCCCACACATGCCATTGTTGGTCGCTAGAGTGACTAAATGGTGGTTAGTCGCTAAAGAGACTAACATTCATCGTTAAAATGACCAACCTAGAATGTTGGTCGCTAGAGCAACCAACATTTGGACCCCGGAAAAAAAAGTATATTTAGTACAAAAAAAGAAAAGGAAATACGATGAAATTCTAAACGGTCGTAATTTGTGCCCAATGTAGTAGTGTGATATTCAAGAAATAATGTACTTCGTGCATGTGTCCTAATTTTTGTGCCCTCAACAAATTCACAATCAAAGAAAAATTCTCGATTTCTATCATTGATGAACTCTTGGATGAATTGAGTGGTGCACAATACTTCACCAAAATGGATCTACGTTCTGGATACCACCAGATCTATATGAAATAAGAAGACATTCCCAAGACTGCATTTTTCACTCATGAGGTTCATTATGAATTCTTGGTATTTCCCTTTCGATTGCGTAATTCTCCTTCCACTTTCCAAAGTATTATGAATCATGTTTTCCATCCTTTTATCCATATTTTTTTCTTATTTTTCTTTGATGATATTATCATCTATAGTAAAACTTGGCCCTCCCATGTCTCCCAGGTGAATCAAGTCCTCCATATACTCTCTAAATATCAACTTTTACTCAAACAATCTAAATGTTCCTTTGGTTCCTCATAAATGGAATACCCGGGTCATATTTTTAGAAAGGATGGTGTCTGTGTGGATCCTAAGAAAATTGAATCTATGAAAGATTGGCGTCTCTCTAAAATGCTTAAGAGAGTGCATGGTTTTCTAGGTTTAACGGACTATTATAGGAAGTTTGTTCGGAATTATGGAAATATTACACTCCTCTCGCTTCCCTCCTTAAAAATAATTCTTTCACTTGGACTTTAGTTGTGGATCATGCCTTCCAAGCCTTAAACGATGCTATGTGCTCGACCCCTTTCCTAGATCTCTTAGAATTCACAAAGACATTTGTATTGGAATGTGATGCTTCTGGGAAAGGAATTGGAGCCATCCTCATACAATATGGAAGGCCCTTGGCCTTCACTATAAAACAACTTTCAGAGCAATATTTGGGCCAATCCATTTATGAAAAGGAAATATTATCTATTCTTCATGTTGTAGATTTCCGGCGTCCTTATTTATTGGGTCAATGATTCCAAATAAAAATGATCTTTAGAGTGTCAAGTATTTTCTGGAACAACGAATTTCATCCCCAGTGCAGCAAAAATGGGTGACCAAGATGTTTGGCTATGATTGTGAGATCAATTACAAGAAGGGAAAGTAAAATGTAGTGGCTGATGCTCTTTCCTAGAAATTTGAAGAAGACGGGTCCCTTTTCTCCCTCTCTTTCATTGTACCAGATTGGCTCCAAACAGTTCATCAGGAATGGTTGCAAGACTCCAAAATTTCTAGCTTGCTCCACCAATTGCAACACCATTCTTCAGTTTCTCCAGGTTACTCTTGGCATAATGAAGAGCTTCACTACAAAGGTCGTTTGTATTTATGCAAGAAATCCCATCTTAAATCCATAGTTCTTTCTGAACTTCATGCCTCACCCACAGTGGGGAATTCTGGGATTACAAAAACCTATGAACGGGTCAAACGATCTTTTTTCTGGGAGGGTATGAAACATGATGTCCTCACCTTTGTGGATGAATGTGACTTCTGTCAAAAAAACAAGGGAGAAATTGTCAAATCCCCAGAAGCACTCCAACTGCTTCTGATTCCCCTTGCTATTTGGCAAGATATTTCTATGGATTTCATTGTGGGCTTACCTAAATCTCGCAATAAGTCAGTCATCATGGTGGTAGTAGATCACCTCTCCAAATATTCTCATTTTTTTTCTCTTCAAAACCCATTCATAGCCTCCACCATGGCTCAAATCATCATGGATAATATCTTCAAGCTTCATGGAATGCCTAATTCTATTGTCTCTGACCAACACCCCAATTTAACAAACAATTTTTGGCAAGAAGTTTTCAAACTACAGGGAACCCAATTGCATATCAACACTGCCTATCACCCCCATATGGATGGCTAGACTGAAGTTGTCAACAAGTGTATGGAA
Organism: Picea mariana; assembly: GCA_032191745.1. Lineage (NCBI taxonomy): Eukaryota > Viridiplantae > Streptophyta > Pinopsida > Pinales > Pinaceae > Picea > Picea mariana. Next base: position 153,693 of record JASDQU010014588.1, on the reverse strand, counting down.
ACATATTTGAGGTGTTTTTCATATGAGCAGAAAAATCGGTGGACTCAATGGTTACCCCTAGTTGAATGGTGTTACAACAAATCTTACCATACATATACTTGCATGACTCCTTTTGAATCAGTCTATGGACAAAATCCCCCATCATTTCTTTCCTATATAATAAGGGTCTCGAAGGTTCAGGTGGTTGACAAAAATCTTATAGTCTGTGCGGCTATTCTTAGTTCCCTCAAAGATAATTTGGTAATGTCTTAGAATCGCATGAAGAAACACAAAGATCAAGGTCATTCTAAATGCCATTTTGTTGAAGGAAACCAGGTATTTATTCGACTACATCCTTATAAGAAGACTTCACTCAAAATCAACATTGTCAGAAACTTGTACCCAAATTTTATGGTCCTTATATAATTCTCAAGCATGTGGGATCAATGGCCTATAATTTATCTCTACCGAGTTAGTAGAATCTCCATCCTGTTTTTCATGTTTCCTTCTTAAAAAAGGTGATTGGAACTAAGTGCCAAACTCAAACTAGTCTCCCTGAGTTGGATGAAGAAGGTTCCATATGGTTGTAGCCACAAGATGTCTTGTCCCAGAGAGAGCGTCATCCCTGTCAGTGCACCATCCAGGAAGTGTTATTCCAATAGAAAGATACACCTCCAGAAGATGCCACTTGGGAGTCGACCACCATTCTACAACAATTCCTTCATCTGAAGCCCTGAGGACAAGGTTGTTTTTCAAGGGGGGGGCATGTTAGGGACCTAAGCTCCCTAACCCCTCACATAGGTAGAATAATGTAATTCCATCTGATAAAGGCCAATATTAATAAGGCCTATCACTAAATATGAATAAGTCAAATGTAAGAAGACCTAATAGAAGCTTCTGGTTCTAGAAGGATCTTCCTCTAGATTGTTCTTTTGGATAGATAGAGTATAAATAGAAGTATAGGGTATGAGAAATCTTGTCCTGGATATTATTGTAATATAGCTCTACTCTGTTGGAGGTTTCCCCCTCGAAAAGTTTAGTGAACATTGCTATTAGTAATCAAAGTTCTCCTTCTGGTGTTACTCTGGTATATTTTTGGTATTGTTTTGATTATATCATTGCTTGTTTTCCCTTTATAGCTAAAATGTTTATGTTATACATACTATTTTATATCTAGAATACTACAATCCCATCATTTGTTTCTCATCAAGATATTTCCAATGACTGTAAGTTTGTCTAAATCTAAGATCTAAATCAAAATTTATGGCCCTTTAAAGTTTTAGATATTTTCCATTATAAAGACACGTGGCATCCACATGGATCCATGTCATTTGGTCATAGGATGTGGCACTACCACATCATGACATGTATTCCTCTTACAGACTCATGGAAAATATCATAGCATCATCATGGTGCTTGCCACCTAATCCACAAAACCATTCAACATATTGGGTACTAGAGTCTCGGATTATTCTCATTTTACTTAACCCTTAGAGGCTCGGTTTGAGATGAGAGGGTGCCACATGTCCATCAGGATATTGTTGAGCAATCTCACCCCATATCATGCCGGGTTATTGGAACAACAAACCACCAGGAGGGCCTGCATGATTTTTTTCCCTAAACACCCAACCCGATATGAGCTAGTGTCTTGGACACATGGTCCTAGCACATGCCACCATCCATCATTCACCAACATCATGACACATAGAAATTAGGTATCGAAACACCAGATCCTCCAAATTCTCTTCTCATGATAACTCTATAGTCTTATGGGGTCTGATTGACCCTCCTTAACTCTGATCAATAATGAAGATCAATCCCCTGATCTTACGATAGCAAATTTAATGTTTTCATCCCATGGATGCTCGCCTTCAACTAGACCCACACTTCACACCTCAAAAAATATTCTCCAAACATGTGATGACACAAAATGACTTGTCATGACACATGGTATGGAGCTTGGCATCACACATAGCATCACCTCCAAGTGACACATGGCCTTCCCACGTGAGATAACATGGGGTATATATTATCACATTGCACTTGTATCTCACTGTTAGGTGCTAACACTTGTCCATCATGCATAGGTCGTGTGACATTTTTTGACTTCATATTCACTCACCAACCATCATCCTTACCTACCTTTCGACATACCGAAATCACCGAATATGGTATGTGTGCGCACTCAAAACACGTGGCCCTATCATAGGCCACCACCTTCCTTGACTCATGTTACAACACGTGGCTTCCATGCACTAGAACATTGGGTCCCTGGGTGACCAATTTATTCTCTTCCTAACTCTATGCCAATTTAATGAATAGATGGCATTGTGGACATGTGAAATGACAGGTGGCACTTGTAGCACTTGAAACGTGGAATTCATTTTTCCCATGAGTCCTTGTCTAGTCTTGGAAAAACTGCATGACACCTGGAACAACCTTAGGGTGACACATGGCCTTTGCTTTTCATGGCATGCAGACCACTTTTTATGTGCCAAATCACCACTGACATCGGTGGTTGGAGCTTACTTTTGATGTTGATATAGAAATCTCTCAGTTCTGGGGATTACAAGGGGATTATTTAATACTAATCATGTAATTACGAGATCATAATCAATATCATCACGGGGTTACGAACCCATAAGATATGTGGCTAGGATTTTATCCAATTTCTCATAGATCTATGATGGATATCCTCTCACCCACCAGATATCAACCTACACGATTTCAAAGTATTTGAACTTTGAACTCTTCTAGGGACTGATGCTTCGGTACCTTGAGATGCTAGACTCCCTCCTGAAATTCTACGAATATCTATGGCTAGTATCCATCAACCAATAGATATGATGGTTGATAAAACAAGGATATTTTACAAGGTTATAACCCGAAAAGTCCCACACTCAATTCATTTGTGAACTAGGATCTGACAAGTGTCACCCCAGTGACAACCTGACTGTCATGCTGGCACAACATGTCACATATTAATTCACCTATGCTCATACTTCCCACCGAGCATCGGGCCACCAATCCATCCAAATATTTGAGTTTAGGAAAACTTCTGGGGTTCTGGGATCCAATTAACCCCGTCTGACTGTGATCAATGGCTCAGATCTGTTCTCTTCCTAGATTTGACGAATAATATTTTAAGGTACTTTTCCAAAGGATAAACCCCAACATGGGCCCATTATTTACTCGCCTGCAACTAGATGTGGATAGGTGTCAACCCCATGACACCGTGGCTTCCAAGATATCACCTTACGACACTATGACATCACATTCTCTCCCTCTCCTGCATGCTTATGCAACAAGGCATGAGACCATGGGATGGAACCCTGGTACTTGGAAGTCCATGTGTTACCCTTCCAAAGGGGCTTGGACTTAGAACTATTTTGGGGTCTACTGCTCCGATATCTTGAGACACTAAATTCCCTCTAGATATTTTTGAAGATATATGGCTGTGATGTTTTGGCCTATATATCTGACGACCCTCAATCAGTCCTTGATATCCTAGGATTGAAATAAATACTTGTGATAGAGATCAATGGTGGGGCTTATCTCCACTTTCAGATCCAACAACTAACGTATCGTCTCGAATTTATCCTTATAAAGGGCCCAAATTTAATCGTCGGGCCAAATCTGCGGCTAGAATCCTCCCAAGTGAATTAGGGCTCCTCCATTGGCTTAGTATTATGAGTCTAGACTTAGTCATTTTTGCAAGGGTTTTCCTCGTGTTCTTCTATAGTGTTTATGGGTTGCTGAGATTTTCTTCACCTAGGTTCCAAGAAAATTCATTATTCTCACCCAAGGTACCTCAGTTTCATCATATGCAAGGTATTCTCACGCTGTCAAAACTTCCATACAAGAACACACTAGTGGATACACTTATATATATATATATATATATATATATACAGATAAATGCAGTCGTGCATACTCACTCCCACATTGAAAATCACAAAAACATCTTATAAATTCATGTTTGCAGTTATTCCTATAGATACAGATATTATCTATAGCTAAGACACAAGATACACATACTAATATATATGTTCATTTTATACACATACAAGGCTTTTCCTGAAGTAAGAAGTGAGACTTCAAATTCATTAAACCGATTTTTCAAATCCATTCATGCACTCTAGTTAATACATTGAATCTATACAAGGAACTTATCAATTTTTTTAGATATATTCTAGCCACTACTATAGGGTGAACCACTCTCCGCCAAACCATAGGCAGGGCGGCTCTAACCTCTACTACAAACAACCACCCCAAATCCACGGTACGATGTCACGAGAGGATATCTCCAATATTTTTAGGAATTCTCTACTACTTCTCTTCTCTATATGTCTCCAACTACTCTCGACCTATGCCCATCTATGTGTGTTCTCTCTCTCTGTCCTTTCATCCTATTTTCCTACTGTCTCCTCAAGTACTTCATGGATCATTCCTGAAGGTTCCTCAAGGTACATTTCCCATCCTTTCTTAACTTCCAAAGAAACTGTTCCAACTACTATCTTGACTGATACTCCATTTTCAGGGATGGGTACAGTTCAGGTCTGCACCATTTTTAATTAGACAAGGTATTTCCTAGTAGATTCATTTAAATCAGTAATTACGTCCCTCTTTCCCATTCCTCTCATGACATTGTAACCTGTTAAGGCCATTCCTTTAGTAGTATCTCATCATATCCCTGTTATATTAAAATCAAATATATATCGTAAAAAATACATCAAGGTTCATTATGTTTCCTTGATCACATACATACACGTGTAAAGTTTTTTCATAATAATACTTATATTTACAGACTAGGATAAACATGGTTGTTACACCCTTATCCTCCTAGTGTCCCAGTATTTAACATATCTCAATAGCCATCAAGGGGTAGGTTTCTTACTTCTGTAGCCCTCAATTGTGATATGGTTTTGAAACTTCTAGAATATTTTTTAAATTGAATATGTGGATATCCCTAGATGCATGATTAATGGGGGATGACATGGAATCCTCTAGTATCATGGTGGTCAACAAAGTAAGCTAATTTGTGGGTGGCATAAATTTTTCATATGAGCTCCTATTGATGCATGTTCTACATCGTTAGAAAGGTCTTGGAGTGCAGAACGTTCTTAAGAGGTTAGGCTTAATGTTTGGACACTAGAACCCCCAAAAAATGTTGTCTAATGCCTCTAAATGGTTATGATAGTTTATAGACCCCAATTTTACAAGTTGCAACCTACCACTAAAATATACTTGGAAGATGATTCCTTCAAGTTTTTCCACTCTAAAAGGATTGATATTAATGAAAAATAATATATATTCCAATGGAATAGTTTGTCATGAAAGATATGATAAATAACTGAAATCTTTACTAATAAGGTTAGTTTCCTTTAGATCTCAGACTCTTGATTTATGATTTTCTTCCTAAAAAAAACATATGAAATAGTTCAAATGTGATAAAGAGAAAACATAATTAAATACGCACACCATCCACAAATAAACACAAGATATGACCTAGGTAACCCAATATGGGAGAAAACCCAACCAGAAGGCGAGGCTTGTCTGCTCTCTTTTCTCTGGTATAGAAATGATGCAAGTACAAAGAAATACACACTCTTTGTGGACTTATATTTCACCTATAGCCTATATGGTTGATACAAAATCTCTCCTCCTTTTTTATTCTCATAGAATACCACTCTCACATGTTTTAATCATCTATGGAACAAGATAAAATCCAAAATAATGGAACCCCTACACCTCCTAGTGTTAAGGTATTTAACATAGCCCAATAGCTATCTAGGATTAGGTTTTTGACTTCCTCAACCCTTAATTATGATAGGGTTTTGAACCTTCTAGAATCTTCTTGATATTAAATAAGTGGTTATCCCCATATGCATGAGTAACAGGGGATAATGTGGCATCCTCTCGTACCATGGTAGTCAATACGGTAAGTCAACTTGGTGGAGGCATAATTTTTTCATATGAGCTTTGATTGATGCATGATATACACCATTGGAAAGGTCTCAGAGTGTAGAACATTGTCATGGAGGTTTCCGTAGGTTGTGGATATTAGAACCTCAAAAAAATGTGTTTAATTCCCCAAAATGGCTCAAGAAGTTTTTGTACCCCAATTTTCCAAATTGGGACCTACCATTGAAACGACCTTGGAGGCTAATTCCCCCAATGTTTTCCACTCTGAAAGGATCGAGATAGATAAAAAACAATACAATGATCCACTTAGATAGATATAACCATAGGATGTGACTTATCACACACACCCTCTTACATCAACTAAAGGTCTGAGTGACTTACAAGTCAAAGGGAGGATTATGTGGTAATGGAACATTAACTCAAGAAAATGACATAGGTTTCCCTTATCTACCCTTTATCGCCCTCTTTTGTGGAATCATAGCGCCCCATTATTTATGTTCCTGATTTGGATTATTTTGAGAATGAAATGATGGTAGAGATATAAAAATGAAATATAAAGAGATATTGCAATAAACATAGATATACAATAATGCACATTTTTTAATTAATGATAGACTGTACAAAAACAAGAAAATTACAGAGTGAGCAAATCATTAGAATGGTGGAATATTATCTTTGAGAAGAGATGTGATGGCTACACTCATTCGCAATAATTTGATGATTATTACAATGAGTCTCTATAGGCCTTTTTAACATAAATAAAAATCCAAAACCCTAACCCTCAACTTCAACTTCCAAAGGGTTTAAATGTTTCATACGATCTTAGTTTGGGGTGCACAATAGCTCATTTGAAAGGTATATTCAAGGAATACACACTTTTCTTTTATAATTTGTCTAAATCCTACAATGTGACTATGGTGGGACCAAAAAATGTTGTTTAGGGTCTCAAAATGACCTCGAAAATTTAGGACCAGGAAATCTATAGAAAGACTTCCAAGGTGGAAACCCCTACTTTGGGCCAGTGGAATAGGTGGGTGTCCACCGATTTTCATCTAGATAAATCCTCCTGCCTTAGTAAGAAATGGTATTCATTGCATGAAGTTCGTGGGGAAGATTTTGTTGAATGTGAACCTTGGTGAGATGATTTCCTTGTTGAAGAACTTGTCCTTCTTATCTTATTGAAGGTTGTTATAAACTTATTGTTGGACGAGTTGGATCTATTGAACCAATCTAGTTGCATTATATGTCGAAGTGTTGGAGGAATATGTCGGTGAAGATGTAGCATGAAGAACATGAAGGAATTGATCATAAATTTGTTTAACTAGGTAGTGTGGAGGAACGCTTGTAGGTGTAGTAAGAATATCTTGGTGCTATTATAATATCTTGGTGCAACATTGTTCTATTAGTATATTAGTTAGAACTACCTCTGGTATCAAGTAGGGATGACCCCCCAGAGTAGAAATGATTCTACGAGGTCGATAATCATAAAAAACATGACACTTCCACATATATGGCTATCCTAACAGAACATCATAGACTTACAGTGATGAAACATCACATAGTACCTCATCCTTGAAGGGCTTGATGTTGTATGATAGGTAGCACTGATGTCTGACACGAATATCCCATCCATGGCAGATCCACCCAATGGTGTATGGTTGTAGGTGTGGTGTTTCCAACAAACACAACTACTTGACGACCTATGCTCAGATTAGGTTCTTCTGGCTTTCGCTATCAATAATAAAATGCAGTGGCACCCCCTTAACTCACATCTTTGAATGGAAAAGGCAGACCCCCTCCTCAGGATCCTCTGGTTCTTTTGGTTCTATTGTTGTGGTCGTGATATTAGCAGTGGGTTATGCATCAAATATATATCTCATTTTATTTTTTTCTAAATCGGATTTTGAGTCAGGTCTCAGTTTTTTTTCGTTGAGCTCGACCATCAATGATCATTTTGAGCGACATTCATCGGTGTTGTGCCAAGGGATTTTGTGGAAGTTGTGCCACTTCCCAGTGTCCTTCTTTTTATTCCCATTACCCTTCTTTTCCTTTGGCTTGGATTGGTTGTATTGATGTTGAATTTTTTGTGAGTTAGGTATTTCTTTACCATAATTTGGTTGTTGCATATTTGCAAGCCCAAATTCCCGCTTGTTCTGCTGCTTAAATTTCTTCTCGATTTTGACAACATATATATAAGAGAATCCCAGTGATGAGATGTCTAGAAACTCCATTTAAGTTTGTATGTAACTACATAGAGCCCCACAATATTTCATAACCATATGCCTCTTATATTATTTGATACCCAACTTTGTGCACAAGTGGAAGGTATTTGTGAACTTTGGCATAGTTTGGTCCTGCTTTTGATGCAGCTTGGTCCATCTCATGTACTGGTGATCATAGTTTCCCATAGGGTAATATTTGTCCTTGACCACATCCATAAAAAATTCCCAAGTGGAATCAGCCCCAAATATTCCATATTCCTCCACGGAATTTTTCTCCCAGTAAATTTCCCATAAATGTTTGACACGACACTACTACATATTGTAAAAATTCTAACGTTTTATTTGCAGCGTTATGGACAAAATTGTCCATATTATCGCAAAATAGAGGAAATTTATAAAAAAACAAATTCATGTTGCCCGATAACGTCTCTCTTGCCATGTTAACGTCGATCTTGCCATGTTAACATCGCTCTTGCCACATTTTCCACTGGAACGTCACTCTTGCCACGTTTTCCACTGGAACGTCTCTCTTGCCATGTTTGTGAAGATGTATGTCGCAATTGCCATGTTAACGTCGCTCTTGCCACATTTTTCACTGGAACGTCGCTCTTGCCATTTTTTCCACTGGAACGTCACTCTTGCCACGTTTGTGAAGATGTATGTCACAATTGCCACGTTAACGTCGGTCTTGCCACGTTAACGTCGCTCTTGCCATGTTTTCCACTGGAACATCTCTCTTTCCACGTTTGTGAAGATGTATGTCGCAATTGCCACGTTAGCGTCAGTCTTTCCACGTTAACGTCGCTCTTGCCACATCGTTAGTGCATAAATGGATTAGTTATTAACTATTTTGTTGGTAACTCTTAAAAGAATCTTAGTAGATATTAACAATTATAGACTATTGAGAGTGTTCTTTGAATTCCAAGTTATTACCAAAAGTCTTTTTCTTAACCTTCCATCATCCAAATTAAATATAAATACATAACATAATACTAAAATCAAGTTATAAATACATAACATAATACTAAAATCAAGTCTAGTTTGGAGGTAAATATGAAAAATTATCATGATAGTCAATGTTATCTTAAACCTTAAATTAAGTTGAAATCTTTAAATCTAGAGGTTTTAGGACTTATGAATGTTTCTATGTAGAAGGGCCAATATGAGAGCAATTTATGTTAAGGTCTCATATAGGTAAAGGAAACTAGACTTGAGAAAGAGCCTTAGAAAGATATTGTACGACAATATGTTGGAACCTACATAAATCCCGAGGGATCCTTTGT
>JASDQU010014588.1:113673-144184 GCA_032191745.1 Picea mariana | reverse complement strand
CTAATACCTCCTCTCGTCGGTCTTGCCACCTTCAGAACGTCTCTCTTTCCACGTCTGAAATGTCTCACTTGCCACATTTGCAACATCTCACTTGCCACGTTTGAAACATCGGTCTTGCCACATTTGCAACGTCTCTCTTGCCACTTTTTCAACATCTCTCTTGCGACGTTTGAAATGTCAGTCTTGCCACGTTTGCAACGTCTCACTTGCCACGTTTGCAATGTCTCACTTGCCACGTTTGAAACGTCGGTCTTGCCACATTTGAAACGTCTCTCTTGCCACATTTGCAACGTCTCTCTTGCAACGTTTGAAACGTCGATCTTTCCACGTTTGCAACGTCTCTCTTGCGACGTTTTAAACATCGGTCTTGCCATGTTTGCAACGTCTCTCTTGCCACGTTTGAAACGTTGCAATATAGATGAAAATTAGGTCGTCGGAAAAACGACGTCATGTGAAACGACGTTTGAGGGGGTTCTAGGTTTGTCGGTCTTCCAACAATAGAAAGTGGAAATTGTGTCGAACGCGCCGTCAGAATTTGACCCAAATGCAGTAGTGTGGGGGAGAGCCTTAAGGAGCAGAGAGGTGATCTTTTCTCTGTCGAAAAAATTGTGAACAGAGAAATAACCTTATAGAAAATTCAATTGTTTTTTTAAACAATCCACATCGTTATGACCTTCAAATATGAGAATATCAAAATTAACTTGTACCTTGAATGGAGTAGCATCTCCAAAGAGAATTCTTCATGAAGACATGCATTTTATTGTCGACAATCATTGAAGGATTTGGGAAAAATTATCCAACATCCTATTCCTCTGTTGCGCAAGGGATTCCATGAGAAAACACTTGATGGGATATTCTACTCCCATGTCTATCTTTTCTTCTGCCATGGGTGGCTACTTGGGCTAGCGAGAGAGTTTTTCCTCAAGAGAAGCTATCTCGAGTTGAAAATCTCTATACCCTGAACTCATCAGGGATGTTATCCCCTATCCCATAGATAAGTAAGGATATTATGTCTCAAGGCCCACAGCTCCTATACATGGATTACTAAGAGCCATATGAATTGATCTTGGCCTAGGATGGCCCATCGTTTATTCAGTGAATAATATCTATCAGAAGCAACATCATCCATCCCATCAGCTTGATTATAAAGTAGCAGTGGGCCTTGCTCCATGAGGTAATGAGTTTCGGTATCATGGTATGTTTCACTCTGATTTTTGAAGCATTTGAATCTGTGCACTGAACTCTCTTTTGTTTCATTTTCTTTGAAATTATTCTCTTTAAACTGTTCATACCTGGGGGGTGACATAGTTCGCTAGTAAGTTGGTTCCCTTAGGGATGAGTTTCCACTAGGTTGGTATGTGAAAGTTCATCGTCCATTCCTTCCATACTTTCCACTTTTCATCATTGTCCCTGTCATCTTTCCCCTACCTTGGTTCAAGAATTAGGCTTTCGAAGCTAGTAAGGGTTGTACCTTGCCTCGTGTGAAGAAGGGAATAACGGCCCAGAGGGTAAAAGTAGATGGAAAAAGTTAAAATACAAAATGAAACCTTGATACTCTTCACCCATGGATTCTCGAGAAAGCAATAAATGCCTTCTCAGCAAGAAAAGGGGAACCGCAAAATACAACTCAAGATCTAGTCAGTGGATCCCATCATCAGTAAGCCTATTAGGTCCATGGGAATGTGGCGGTATGAAACTACCATCCATATGGTCACAGAACTAGGGTGGTGGCTCTTGGTGGCATTGCCAAGAGAAATGGGATCTCATCACGAGCCAACCTTCTCATTTATGTGAAGTGCTTGTGGGTAACATTGTCACCACTGGTCACCATGCCAAAATAATGTCCTCCATCTATTCTCTTGAAAATAAAGAGAAATAAGACAAAGAATAAAATACATTGAATGGGATAGGATACAATGGCATCCATGACAAGGTGAAAATCACCCTCTACAGAGGAACCCATAGGTAAGACCTACATTTCCCTGTTATCACTGCACCCCTTGCCCAAACATTCCCTACACCATTTCATACACCTACATGAACTAGATTGGTCTTCACCTGGGAAGCACCCCAAACTTGAGGACGATTATCCTAATAGGATGTCCTACGACCCTCTCCAAACCTGGCTTGTTAAATTGCATAACATCTTTGAGCATTTTTCTAGGTAAAGGGGGGTTTGATGCACATGTTTGGGTAATTTAATTATTAGAGGTGATTGGCATTGCTATGATCCCTACGACTTATGAACCCATGGAGGGCGTACTTGTTGTTTTTGCAAGACCATGCTCGATGGATAGGTACATGTGGGGATATGATTAGTTCATACCTCCATGGGGATAAAAATCCCACCAGATGGATGTTGTGACCCCAACCAGGGGCAGAGAGACACCATAGTCTTGCATGGCATAAAAATAAGGAAGTTTCACCAGAGGAACTTTAGCAAACCTAGACCCAGGGGGATCTTTCTCTTCCCCCTGAACGTTGGCCTTGGGAGGCACATGACATCGCCCTTGTCACCCTAGATGTCACCCAACCTCATATGGACATGACGGAGGAATTTGTGTGCTAGATGGCATGTGTGGCAACATCTAGAGGCCTTGGAAGGCCTAATGTTTTTCTCATGGAGCAGGACATCCCACTTGTGAGGCCCAATGTCACACTAGGAGAGAATGATGTCACCTCTATTGCACATTTTAGGGTTTAAATCTTTGAATTTATGTAAAAAATGGATTTTTGATGTAATTTGGCCATGTCGGCCTTTATTGATGTAAATTGTAATTAAAGGTCATTATCACTGTATAAATAAGAGAAAAATCTTTGGTATTTTTCATCATTTTTCACTCACACAAGTGTGAGGTCTGAAATTTGGCTCTCTTTAAGGGTACTTGGCTGACATTAAGTGGTGCACAACTCCTTGGACAGGCTATTCTTGGTGTATTTTGGCATTTTTTCTGGTGGCAAGTATTCAACGGGGTTTTTTTGCTAGATTATTCTTGATGAAGTAAGTAAATATGGAATTGTTCATTTTATTTTGAATGGTTATGGTAAATTTTCTTGTTCAATTCTAATATTATGAAATTTCTGATTTGAAACCTTAGGGGAGAAGCATATGTTACTATCCTTTTCCTTATAATTTTCCACCTACTTGAAATTGCTAGAGGACATCTCTTTTGAAGAATACAATGGAACATTGTTAAGTTGTGTATCCCTTGTTATACTTCACCTTCTAGACTTAGGTACCCCCTTCATTGCTACAAATTCCCTTGTGTGATCCATATTACCAAGGCTTTCACATGCAAGGAGAGCTTCAACTCATTACCACACATTAACTAGAAATATGCACCCTATGAAAAACATAGGGTTCCAATGTCCTAACAATATCCTTGTTCCCAAGATGTATATATTCAATATACATCATCTCATCTTTATCACACAAATAGATTCATCATGACATACCATCATAGAAATTTACTTATTAATTTTCCAAATCTATTTCATATAAGAAATCAAGTTTCCCATGCATGATATTTCTTCTCAAAATGTTTGGCTCTTTCATTAGAAAACATTGATCTTCCTTATGGATTACACAATTTACATATTCAAGAACATTTTTCTTGTCATTTTATAAACTTTCATTCATCCAAACAAACTGTCAATATTCATGCACATTATCATTTCATTACAATATTCAAATTCAACCCATGAAGTGATTTTAGAATTACATTACTGTAGAAATTCAATCACTTATAATTTTTATTCATATCAAATGGAATGAAACTATCATTACTTGCACATACATTATCTAGAAAACCAAGATTTTCACAATTAAATCAAACATTACCAATAAAAAAAAAATAATGTGCCAATACCCATGGCCACATATATCCAATGCATACTTGCATTGACTCTGGAATAACACATATAAATATCATGTATTCGACCATGGTGATTTGGAAGGTCTAGAAAACACCTCAAAAAATCATCCAAACTCTTCCCAATTACTTGTTCTATATTTTGGATACCTTCCTCTTCAACCCATACAAAACACCAGGAATATAATCATTTAGTTATCTTTAGTGCCAAAAAAGAGAGTGTTGTCCAAACATCGGTTATACAGGGGAATACCATTAAGCACATGTATGGCACAATATCCCTTCCATATCCAACCACACATGTCTATCCCTAATCGCATTCATTTTTTTAGTAGGAATATGTCTCCCAACATGACTTGGTTGTGATCTCATGACCAACATAAGATGACATGCAATTAAATTTATTATAAATGGTCATTAAACAACATTTGTATATTTAAGGCCTGCAAATTTTACATCAATTCAAATATTGAGATTTAATGGAATAAAATCTTACCTTAATTCCCAAATGAATACATTTATACATGCATCATAATAATCCCAATTGCATACATACATTTTTGTTATTACATTACTTGATTCTACCTGATCATTTGATACTTCTTTTTCAAAATCCTGCAAGCTCCCTTCACTAACCTCTTGATTAGCATTCCCACCATCCTAATTTTTCTTGATATGGATGGATTTAATATAGAAAAATAGAATCATCAACATCATTCTCATCCATTCTATAAAAAATTTCCCTCGATACACAATCCATCATTAGTCTTATTCAATTATCATGAAATCCTTATTTCACATATAACAACAAACTAGTCTCGATGTAGAATTCAATATTTTGTATATGCATTCTACAAAATTTCTAATATGCCTTCCAATGCATGTTTATTTATTTTTGTATTATATATAGTTGTCCTTGAATTCCTCTAGATCTTGGATTCCCTTTTTTCATTCATTTTAATCATATGTTCCATGTTTCTTCTTTCTAAGCACATTCCAACCAAGTCCAACTCGGGTATTTTGCATTTCCATCTTATATGTCTCATTGGAAGTTGGATTATTTATGTGGGAAGACATGTCCCAACAATTTTCAGGCTAAACCTTTCCACATTGATAGTGCTAAAAAATGCATCATTCCATTTGAATATTAATATTTCAGTCTAATTTAACCACTCTCCATTACTTTAACCAAACCATCCTTGAAATCACCCTCACTGGTTGGCATTTTCAACATACTAAAATGTTTCATTTATGTTATATTTTTCAACATCTTTTATTATCCTTGGATTTTCTCAATTGTGAATACTTCTCTTCACATCATTGGGCATTTCACTATGAATCCCTACTTGTCTTCTCATTACCAAATTGATTCTAATGGTATGATACATTTTTCCATTGGAATTTTAAGAATATAAACCTTCATTATTTCAACCACTATATAGTTTACCCTTACACCATTCTTCCACTACACAGTCTGATATAAAAAATGGTTTTATTTCTCTGAATACTTAAACCATTCTTTAAAATTCATATCTAGAAACCATTATAAGTCCTCATATAATATTCCTTAGAGATCACTTATTGATCTAGGTGGATATCATTGGCCACCCACCTATTCCACCGGTTCAAAGAAATGTTTTCATTTTGGTATGTTTGTTACAGTTTTTCGGTTCCCAAAGTTTTGGGGCTATTTTGAGGCCCTAAATGAAATTTTTTGGGATCGGATTTACCTAGCTTGTAGACGAAGGAAAATGATAGGACAAATGGTATATGTAATCCTCACCTTTATCTTTCCAACGATGTATCAATCACCCCAAAAAGAGATCTATGAAAAATTTACACCCTTAGGAAGTTGACGCATCAACTACCACCATCGGGGCACACAAAAGTTTAGGCGTTTCATCTCCCAGGGTTAGGATTTTGGATGTTTAGGGTTTTCTCATTTATTTTTTGTGTTAAAAATGTCTTTGGAGCCTCATTGTACCCACATTCTTACAAATGAGAGTAGCAATCACATCTCTTCTTATAGATAAGATACCACCATTTGAGCATGTTTGTTTCTGTTTGCATTATTACAGTTTCAATGATGTTTGGAAAACATCGAGAAGACATTATCCTAGATTGATAATTAATAATATAATTATTGATTATTAAATACTATAGATAATATAAGTAAATGATAATAATAAATAATTATTGATTAGTATATTGATCATATCTCGTATGGAGGAAAACAACATGGTATCAAGGACTTGAATTGACTCCTTCAGAGGAGGGCCCAAGAAAATGAGAGTAGAGTAAAATGTTGGGAGTGTTAAATTTATGGGGTTGTTACAATATTTATCTACAACATATTCAATTTTTACTCATACCTAAATTATAGAAAGAATTCCATAAATTATAGTGGGCAATAATTTCTAGTAAAAATGTCTAATTATCTAAATATGACGAATATACTACATATTTACTTCTACCTATATTTATGTAAATAATAGCATGAATTGTGGAGGAACAATTTAACAAAGTCAAATACTATGTGGATGGATTATAACCAAATTAATCTTTCGTAGTTACCGGAGGTATTCTCCAACTATTTATAAGAAAGAAAATTTAATTTAATTTTAAATTTAATTTTCGAAGATACGTGTCTTTTTGGATCAATCTAATATTACTATAAAAATACACTTGAATGACACAAAAATAGACACACATGTTTTTTCTCTCACGCACTTGGGATAAGTGATCTAAGGAAGAGACTAAGAAGTTGAAATTTTCCAAGTTACTTAGTGATGTTCTAGTGTTTACTAAAGTAATATTGTATATCATTGGAAGTAATTACCACTTGTGGAAAATTGTGCTTGTCTAATTTAACACTAGAAAATCAACATGATTAGTCGTATGACATCGAGTATATGATGGATGTGTGTTGGTAGTCCTATGACATCAATTATATAATGGATGCGTGTTGGTATTTGTATGACATTGAGTATATGATGGATGCGTGTTGGTCATAGTATAAGACATATCATTTGGAGGGTCGTTGTATATAGTTGTGCATGAGATAAATTGATCTCCTCTAGGAGATGCTTTTTGTCATTCTTTTTTCTCGTTTTGGGAAGGTCACAGGTAATAGCACCGAGAAGGAGAAATAATGACGGTCATAGGAGGTAGACATGAAGGTAAAGACCTTCCAACATTATATCAAGGAGAGACATTGCCATACATGATTCTCAGAGATAAGAAGTCTCTAGGAGAAATGTACCTCCTAGGACGGGACCATGCCAAATAGCAAAGAAAATTCTACTGTTCATGGATACAAATAGTCAAGACCGACTATAGCACAACTATAATGATAGATTCAAGTAGAGGAGGTTATAATACATCCATAAGGAGAAGATATTGATTTACCACCAGAGAATGAGGAAGAGCTACCTTTGGTGTCAGAGGGAGAAGAGATAGAGGAGGATTCACCTCCAAATCTAGAGGGGGTGTTGATTTTTGAGGAAACATCATGAGAAATTATCCCTAGACAGTCCTATGTGGACTAGTAGGGGTGAATGTAGAATTCATCCTGACATGCCACAGATGGTGAGATGAAGGAACCAAGACATTAGTTTAACAAGAAAACCTTGATATGTCTTGTGAGACATTGTTTCCATGAAGGAACCTTGATATGTATTAGACATTGAATTCATGAGGAAACCTCTATATGTCAAATATGGTCCAAGATAAAACTACCTTTCAGAGGGAGACAATTGAGCCTATTGATCAAATTGGTCATGTTGATACTGTAGCTCCATTTAATGTTCCCATAGATATTTCAATAGGTCAGAAGATACTTGCATGGGCTCATCAGACTTTGCAAGAGGAAGAGGGACATGCAAGTCCTTGTGGTACCTTCCAAGTGAGAAAGAGACCTCAAAGATATCCTTTCCATGCCGTAGTTGTGATCCACATCATTAATTTGGAGCCTTCCTATTATGAGGAGGCAACTAGTCATCCATTATGGAGAGATGTCACGATGGAGGAGTATCAATCCATCATGAAGAATAATGTGTGAGATATTGTTCCAATACATGAGGGGAAGTTTGTAGTGACTTCCAAATGGATCTATAAGATCAAAAACATAGTTGATGGGAGCATCAAGAGGAACAAAATGATATTTGTTACTAGAGGATTCTCTTAGGTGGAGGGAATAGATTATGCGGAGACATTTTCTATTGTTGCTCAATACACTTCTATTTTCATGATTATTTCCCCTACAAAATCCATTGGTTGGAGAGTAAATCAGATGGATGTAAAGACAACCTTTCTTAATAGAGATATTGAGAAAGAGGTATACATCGAGAAACCATATGGTTTCATGATACATGAGAAGGAGTTTCATGTGTGCAGGTTGAAGAAGGACATGTATTGGCTCAAGAATGTACCTCGATCTTGGTATGCAGGGATTGATGGACAAATGATGAGTTTGGACTTCAACAAAAGTGTTGTCAATACAATCCTATACTACAAGACTATTAATGGTGAGTCCCTAATTTGTTTCCTCTACGTTGATGGTTTATTCATCACCGGTACAGAGAGCCTTATTATTGAATGAAAGTGTGTGTTGGCATCTAATTTTGAGATGAAGGATATTTGTATGATGCAATACTTCTTGGGACTAGAGGTGTGGCAGAGAACCAATGATATGTTCCTAAGATGGGGGAAGTACATAGTTGATATATTGAAGAAGTTTGGGATGCTGAACTTAAAGACTATGGCTACACCAATGGTGATGAATTTGAAGAAACTAAGTGTGTCTTCTTTTGATTTTGATGAAATTGATATGACTCTACACAGAAAATTGATTAGATCATTGATGTATCTGGTTAACACCAAACCAAATATTTTTTATGAAGTGATCACACTTAGCATGTTTATGAGTCAGCAAAGACATACACACTAGATATCTATGAAGCATGTGTTGAGATACCCGTGAGGCACAATTTTACATAGTCTGATATATAATTCCAGTATTGACATGATATTGTATGGATATAATGACTATGATTGGGAAGGGAGCAGAATGGACGGGAAGAACACCTCTGGGTGTTTCTTCACTTTGGGATCAACCATTGTTTCCTGGTGTGGATGGAAACATACTTCTATGGACTTAAGCATTATAGAAGCATATTACATTACATTGAGCATGGAAGTCAGTGAAGCAGTGTGGATTTGCAAGATCCTTGCATATTTATTTGAACATGTGTTGGATTCCACTACTATTCCAAGATATGGTGTAGAGGAAGTACTAGTGCAATACCTTCCTACAGACGAGTAGGCTGTTGATGGTCTTACAAAAACAGGACGAAGTTCAAGTACTTTCATGATAGACTTGGCATGGAAAAAAATGTCTCCCTTGCTGAGAGGGAGTGTTGATGTTTTCATATTCCTTAGACATTCTCCATATCGTACTTCTATGTGAATGATTTGAGTTGATATGTGAGGACAATTATCCGAGAAGGGATAACTGGGTTTGGTCTTATTTGATAAGGGATAAGTGTGTTGATCTATGAGGACACTTATCTGGGAAGGGATATCCCAACGTCCTTTATTGAGAGCACATGAGAAAACGTCCCATGTGGAGAGAACATAAGGACATGTCAACAAAGTTGACCTTGATGTCACACACTATGGTGAGTTGACCTTAGTGCTTTTAGAGGAAGTAGCCTCTATAATTCCACATGAGAGTTCCATGTGTTATAGAAATTCTCTAGATGGTACTCCTCTTTGAAGTAAATTGATTTGATCTGTGAAGACACTTATTCGAGAAGGGATAAGTGGGACACTTATCCGAGAAGGGATAAGTGGGTGAATGATTTGAGTTGATATGTGAGGACAATTATCCGAGAAGGGATAACTGGGTTTGGTCTTATTTGATAAGGGATAAGTGTGTTGATCTATGAGGACACTTATCTGGGAAGGGATATCCCAACGTCCTTTATTGAGAGCACATGAGAAAACGTCCCATGTGGAGAGAACATAAGGACATGTCAACAAAGTTGACCTTGATGTCACACACTATGGTGAGTTGACCTTAGTGCTTTTAGAGGAAGTAGCCTCTATAATTCCACATGAGAGTTCCATGTGTTATAGAAATTCTCTAGATGGTACTCCTCTTTGAAGTAAATTGATTTGATCTGTGAAGACACTTATTCGAGAAGGGATAAGTGGGACACTTATCCGAGAAGGGATAAGTGGGTGAATGATTTGAGTTGATATGTGAGGACAATTATCCGAGAAGGGATAACTGGGTTTGGTCTTATTTGATAAGGGATAAGTGTGTTGATCTATGAGGACACTTATCTGGGAAGGGATATCCCAACGTCCTTTATTGAGAGCACATGAGAAAACGTCCCATGTGGAGAGAACATAAGGACATGTCAACAAAGTTGACCTTGATGTCACACACTATGGTGAGTTGACCTTAGTGCTTTTAGAGGAAGTAGCCTCTATAATTCCACATGAGAGTTCCATGTGTTATAGAAATTCTCTAGATGGTACTCCTCTTTGAAGTAAATTGATTTGATCTGTGAAGACACTTATTCGAGAAGGGATAAGTGGGACACTTATCCGAGAAGGGATAAGTGGGTTTGATCTAATATCCCAATTATCGTTGTGGAGAGAAAATGGGGACACATAACTTGTGGATAACACATGAGGACATGTTAAAGGAGTTTACCTTGACATCACAAACTATGGGGAGTTGACCCTAGTGTTTCTAGAGGGAGTAGCCTCTACAATTCCAAATGGGAGTGCCATGTGTGATAGACCTTTTTCTACCACAATGGTTGTGTACCATTGGTGGAGACTATATGTCTCTGGAAAATAGTTTTGTAATATTGTGGTCATTGTGTACCACTGGTAGTGATTGTGTATCATTAGGCAACAACTCATTGCTACTAGCAGTGGTTGTGTATCACTGGATAGTAGTTGTGTACTATTGTGGGAAGATACCTCCCTAGCTAAGGGGGAGTGTTGATGTTTCACAATTGAGAGAACCTTATCGTATATTGGGATGCAGACCAAGGGAAATAGGATACATTTATCATAAAGATGCACTTTTGGGAAATGGGCCTAGGCATAGTCCTTCCTTGATCATGACAAGGAATAATATGGACTCGAGATTCTTGAAGTTGTTTCCACATGTCAGTTAGCATCAGGATGACATTCACTCATAGGTGTGTACTTGTGGTGAAATATCATGCTGTGGTATTTTTCCTATTCATGGTGATTTGAAAAGGAATTATAAAGACTCAAGATGATATATTCTATTACATGTAGAACCATAGTGACTCTGATCTCAGAGAGAGTCAATTCACTCGAAGGGAGAGTTGTAGAAGGAGCTTCTCCTCGGTTCAGGTGTGAGAGAAACATCTCCCAAGACTGGCAGAAAGGTGTCATGAGTCTAGGGTGAAGTTTGTATACTTTAGAAACAAGCTTAGAATGATGAAGAATGTATCCCTCATTGAGAGGGAGTTTTGGTGTTTTGAAAAGATCGGGAAAACATTTGCTTAGATTAATAATTAATAATATAATTATTGATTATTAAATACTATAGATAATAAGAAAATGATAATAATAAATAGTTATTGATTATCCAACGGATGAATCCTTTCATGAATGGTAACAATATGTTCCCTGTATATTGAACACTCATCATCGTAATAATATATCGGTCATATCTCATATGAAGAAAAAAAAAATTAATAGAAGTCAAGTTTTACTGTATCTATGAGTATTTCTTTGATATACATATGTATCTCATTTCATTCCATTTATAAATATAGATTAGTGGTATCAAAGTGATATTCTATTTATTTTTTTCTTTGTGCATATCCCTAATGAGGTCAGGGTACAAGAAGATGGGACTCGAAGTAATTGATACCTTGCAATACCATCCCCATCGATCATGATGGCCTTCCATGGAAGAATAAAAGAGAGAGGATGGAGCATGATATCCTTTTAAATTATTTCTCGACGAAGACCTCACACAAAAAAGGAACGAGATGATGAATATTTTGTACAGATTCTTCGACAACTATCAACGAGCGATGCATCTTCATCAAGAAACCACTTTGGAGGCACCACCCCCCTCAAGGTAGAATTTAATTATGATATCTCATTACATGAAGGCCAAATAGATGCGAATGATGTAGATAAATGGTTGAATATGCTATAAGGGTATGTTTTGGTCCATAATTTTTCCCATAGAGAAAATATTACCTTTGCACTCCTTAATGTTGTCCCACATGTCAAGGATTAGTGGGAGACTTAATGTGAGAAAAAGGACACTATGGAATCTGCAATAGTTGTGGTTACACCTACTTGGGATTCTTTCAATGATGCTATTGTAAAATAATACTACCCTATTGGAAGCTACGATGACCAGTATAGGAAATGGACCACACTGCGATCGGAAAGGGACCAGACAACACCAAAGTTCACAAATATCTTTCATACCTTGCACACCAAGTTGGGTATTAAATAATCTGAACAAAATTTGGTGCTCAATTAACACGACTTTCTGCATAGATACATCCAAACAAAATTGATCTTCTGGACATTTCATCACTGGATTCGACTTATCGATATGCTGTAAAAATTGAGCAGAAATTTAAACAGAATAAGAGGGAGTTTGGATGTGAAAATTCCTCACACCATAAGTAGGGAAATGGAAGACCCAACCCATAGAAAAAGGATAGAGAAAGGATGGACCCCCTCAGAAAAACCATTCCAAGCCACGAGAAAATAAGGCTAATGACAATACCAAGAAAGACACTGGGAAGTGGTGTGAATTCCATAAAATCCCCTAGAATAACACGAATGAAGGTTGCTCAAAGAAATCATTGGTGGCCAAGATGAAAGCCTCAGATTCAGAGGCAGATTCTGACTTTGAAGAAGATCCAAACAAGGGGAAGTATATCATTGATGCATAACCCAATGCCACTATCTCTACCACCAAGGTACAACCAAGTGAACCAGAAGAATTAGAGGAAGGTGAACACATTTTTCACTTGCAAATGTGGGTGAAGGGCACTCTGTTGCATTTTGTTTTCGATAGTGGAAGTCCAAATAACCTAATACAAGAAAAGTTCATCAAGTGGTTGAACCTTCTAACGAAACCACACTTGCAAGCCTACACCATCTGGTGACACCACCAATGAAGAGATCTCTGCGTAAACAAACGGTGTCATCTTCCCTACAACATCAAGACCTTCAAAGATGAGGTATTGTGTGATATTTACCCTCTTGACATTTGTGATGTTCTATTATTCCAACCATGCTTGTGGAAATGACATGTTGTATATGAGTCTAAGCCTCATATTTTTATTATTACTTTGGTTAGAAAATTATACAGGACACCAGAAGTAGCTCTGCGTACTGCCATTCCTTTAATTTGTGCTAAGAAATGTAGGAAGGTCATTTTTGAGACTGAGAAATTTGTCTTCTTCATGATTCATTCTCAAAGTGAACATAAGTTCACAACCACATCCATGGCCTCTACAAAGGGCCTCTCCACGTAGTATAAGTAGGTGGAAAAGATCATGGAAGAATACAAAGAAATCTTCTCCTCACCCATCAGGGTACCATTCTATTATCAGGTCAATCATTCAATTGATTTAACCCCCAGTGCATCTATACCCAATGGGACCATATATTTCCACTCTCTGATGGAAAATGAGGAAATCAAGAGATATATCCAAGAGCTACTTAAAAAGGGGGCACATATGATCCATTTCCTCACCCTCCTTGAGCCCAATTGTACTCATGCAAAAGAAATATGGGACTTGCTGAATCTGCATTGATTACAGTGCCCTAAAACCAATTACATTGAGGAACTGATACCCAATTCCCCCAATTGATGACCTTCTTGAATAGCTCAAGGGAGCCAATTTTTTCAGTAAGATTTACCTGAAGTCTGGATACCACCAGGTCCTAATACAACATATTGATGTATGGAAGACTATTTTCAAGACCAAAGAAGGTATTTTCAAATGGATAGTGATGCCCTTTGGTTTGAAAAATGATCCAATAACATTCATGATATTTATGGAAAATATATTGTGGCCTTTCACTAATTCATTTGTGGTGTTATATCTAGATGATATCCTCATATTCAAATAGAACTAGGTACAACACCTACAACATATTCAATAGGTTCTTCACACTCTGCGACAACACAATCTTATACTAACTTGGAAAAATGCTCCTTCAGCGTGAACAAGGTATAATACCTAGGATACATAATTTATGAGCATGATGTGCATGTGGATCCAACCAAGATCCAAGTCATTTGTGACTGGCCATCCCCAACCACACTATTCGAGCTTTGAAGTTTCTTAGGACTTGCCAACTTCTATCTTAGTTTCGTGTTGGGATTCTACCATATTGGATGGGCCCTCATCCAAGTGACCAAGGGTGGTGGAAAGGAAAATTTCATGTAGGGTAAGTCACAACAACAATCATTCAATGATATAAAAAATAACTTGTGCTCAACTCCAATACTCTCCTTACCTTATTTTGAGATTGAGATCAATGCATTAGACTATGACATGGGCATAGTTCTCACTCAGCACAACCATCTAGTGGCATATAGTGAGACACCATCAGATACATTACCTAACTACCCAACCTATGACAAAGAAATGTATTCCATTGTAAAATCATGTTGACAATGGAAGAACTACATTATTGGGAAGTAGACATTCATCCACACCGATCACAAGCATCTGGAGTTCATGAAGACATAGGAAAAATCACATAATGACCACCATAAAAAGTGGTCCACATACTTACATCAGTTCCATATCAACATCAAATATAAGACATGGAGCACCAATCATGTCGCTAACCGCCTCATGCATCCATGCAGCCCCAACTCTACAAGAGAGATCCTGACTTCAATATCACTTACCAAATGTTGGTCACATGCATGATTTCCACATACTTTTATCTTCAGGATGAAATGTTATACCATTTGGGCCACCTCTCTGTTCCTTCAAGCCAGTGTGAAAATCTAATGTTGGAAGGTCACTAAAGTCATATGGGAGGGAATTTTGGCATGGAAAAGAATTTGGCAGTACTATAGAAGAATTCCTATTGGTCGAAATTTTGTCAGGATGTCAACAAGTATATCGAGTCCTGCATTGCATGCACCATTACCAAACTATCCACTAAAAATAAATTCTTTTACATATTTCTACTCCCAATAGGCCATGAGAATCGATCTCGATGGAATACATGTCGGGCCTTTCTTCAACCAAGTAGGAAAATACCCCTTGATTTTTAATGTATGTGGAGCAGAAATACCCGCTAGGGAATGAAGCCATATTACATGTTCCTTATATTCCACAAGATTTGTGACTAGATATGGGATAGGGGAAGTTGGTTGTGTTTTCTCTAAGTTCGGGGAGTCACCAGATAGGTTGTCCTCTAAGGAGGTCGAAGCTTACCTATTAATCTAGAATAAAAAAAATTCACAACATGTATGTCCTAGTGAATACTTTTTATCATAGAAATAGAAAATTCCTTGCTTATGTCGTTCAACCATTTCTATGGGAGATACCTTTTGGGCGTTGAAGGTTTGGGTTAGATTAGGGTTATTCCCTCGACAAGGGCTATTGGGAACTATAGAAGGAAGGGTATGGGAATGAAGAATTATCTCAACCTCCAATGCTAATTTTCACACCTACAACCAGGTAACAAGATGACCTGCATGCAAACATCATCTTGAATGGCGTACTTAAAGCCACTGAGGAAGAATTAAAGATATAACTCATCAGATAAGCCCTCAGTTCTGATAGTCAACTATTAAAATGTGGTGATGAAGTCTACTACTAACCCTGTTTATTTTATCTTGGTGAGCCTACCCAAAAACTGAGATTCCCTATCAAAACAAGCACAAATATCTTCGGTGAACATGGTTCAATTTAGTTTTCCTAGATAGAATTTCTTATGCCATTGCCACCATTTTCAGCTTTTGTGATCCAAGTAAAAAACCCCTACATGGATTTTGGTTTCATCATCTCGAATATCATGGAGGGAGAAGTAGTGTTTCATTTGGGATACCCACCTCTCTAGGTATGACCCATCAAATTTATGAATCTCAACTTTGGGAACCTTATTCTAAGCATGTGGAGAACCCCAAGGAGATTGGGAAGGATGAGTAGTCTCAAAATGGAAAGAATAGGTAGCCTCATAGTGGTACTCCTAGTGCTAACCTTGATGTGTGGCACACAGACTTGGACTTGTTGGGTTAGGGTGTCCATGTTCTGGTTGAGGGTGTTCAATCTCTTGTTAATGGAGTCCATGTTCTCAGACATGTTGGTTACCTTATTGTCCAATTATTCTAGGTTCTCAGCACGAGTGGTAGGGGCCATTGTGGAGGATTTGGGAGAATTATACCTTATAAATCAACACAAGATAAAGAGTATGTTGTGATAGGTGGAAAATAAGGGTGTCAGAAAGGGGGGTCAGTTCCACAGAAACAATCGGCTTACAAAATGGCAGGTACCACTACAATCATGAAAGAGAGAGGAATCCAATGGGAGAGGCCCAAAATGAGGGTTTCAAGAATGGGGGACGGGTCCATGGAAAGAATAGGCTTAAAAATGATAGGTTCCACTGTAGTCGGGACAAATAGAGGAATCCAATGGTAGAGGTCCCAAATAAGGGTGCTAGTTTGAACACTATACTCGTTTTGTTTTTGTTCTTTTTTATACTCATGGAGATTTATACTCTAAGTTGAATTACTTTGCAGAATCTAAATGCCCACATTTTTAGCAGTAACAATTTTGTTGTCAATTTGCAAGCAAAATGCAAAAGGAAAGTTGTGCGACCAAAAAATCATGTTTATACCTTGTTTGGTATGTTCCCCCCTGGTTAGGGCTTGCACGATGCCTATGGAAAAAGGTTTTCCTTGTGCTATAGCTCTCTAATATACATGTTGGGTCGAACAATGGTACTCAACCCAATATCTTAGGGCACCAACTAAGGTGGCTTGACCATAATCTTATCCATACTACTTGATTACCAAAGTACTAGAGAGCCTCTTCTTCAGTGTTGTTCTCGGTGGCACTATAACATTCAGGTGGCCAATCGGTTGATTCATGGAGGGTTTCAGGAGACCTAGGCTAGTTCATATAGAGGTGTTTTATGATGCACTACCACTCGAAGGGGTACCAACAAGATTTACAAGGGTTTCCAACAATGTGAGCTTAAAAAAATTGTATTCCTTACGTGTATGCTTCCTTGACCATGGATTTATGCACTGAACGTCATATCATTGTAGCTTAAAGATGTCAGAATATGTCTCTACCTTGAAAAAATTTAACCCACAATTTCTTCCTAGGAAATAGATCTGATACAACTTGTAAGGTACCAGATGTAATATATTATGTAGAAACCAAAATATTTAGCAAATATCAAGGGAACAATAAAATATTGAGAGAGTAATACCAGAACTAATATCCTTATTCAAAGAAAGAAATTTTCACTTGCCTCTTCGATGGAGAAACCTCCAATAGAGTAAATACCTATTATAGTACTTTCTAATACCTCCTACTCTTATTTGTACTAATTCTATCTTCTAAAGAACATTCTAGAGGATGATCCTTCTAGAAGAAAAAGATTCTATTAGATCTTCTTACATTAACTTGTTCTTATTTATTTAATAGGCCCTATTAACTAATGCCATCCTTTATTATGTGGAAAATATATCATGCTAACTAATGAAAAAATAAGAGGGGTTAGGGTCATATCCTAACAATATGTCAATGGATTTCATCACATTTTTACCAAAGGTGCATGGTAGGGATTGCATTTATGTAGTTTCTGATTGGTTGACTAAGTTTATGCACTTATCCACAATTTTTGGATTAAAAGGCATACCAGTTGGCAGAGTTGTTATTTAGCAAGTTGTTTATACTCCATTGGTCTCCTAAGTTCATTGTCAAATATTGGGACAATAGGTTCCTGAGTGCATTTTTGTAGGAGATGTTTAGATTAGATAGCACAAAGTTGACTCCTAGTACTAGTTACCACCCTTAGAAGGATGGTCAGACATATATTGTGACCAAATGGGTTGATGGGTATCTACATAACTACGTGTTTAGAAAACAAAATTCATGGATTAAGTGTTTGCATGTAGGAGAGCATTGCTACAACACCACTTATCATATATCCATTGGTATGACCCCATTTCAAGTATTCCATGGCTATGATACTCCTTCATTTGTGGATTTGTTGTTTGGGTACATTAGGGATCCCAAAGCCAAGGATTAGATATAGGAGAGTTGGGATATCCTTAACACTCTCAAGGATAACTTGTAGGTTTCCCGAAACCAAAAAAATATTTTTGCAGACATAAATAGGATGGAGCACAATTTTTAGGTAGTAGACATGGTTTTCTTGCAGTTAGATCCATACGTACATTCTTCATTGAAGAAAAGTGTTGTAGAAAAGTTGAAACCTTGATTTTATGGTCCCTATAGGGTAATCCAAAGAGCTTGGGAAGTATATTATGAGCTTCAAATGCAAGAGGGAAGAAAGATCCATAATTTTTTTCATGTTTCATGTCTCAAGAAGGCATTGTGACAATAGGTCACTACTTTAATAGAGTTACCCCCACTAGATGAGGAGATATACTTTGTATTGATTCCTGAGGATATTTTGGATGTTAGGGATAGGATATTGAGGAGTAGAGTGATCATAGAGTATCTTATTAGGTGGAAAAACTTACTAGTGGAATATGCTATGTGGGAAGGAGATCATATTTTGTAGTAGCCTAACTTGCAATTTCTTGAGGACAAGCAATCTTGGGAAGGGAAGATTGTAATGTCTCTTTCTGATTGATCATTGGAGGAGGAATTAATAGCCTATTTAATTCCCGTGGGCCATATTCAGTTCAAGGGAATTAATTAATTTGATTATTTAATGTCATTTTGGTGAGAAAACCACATTAATGGTGACATTGAATAATTAAATTAAAAGACAAAAAAATTGAATTTGGGAGAAATATTGAAGAAAGAATTTATAAATTCAATTTATATCATTTAATTGGGAGGAAAAGGCAAGAGAGTATATAAAGTGAGGTTGGATATCATTTTCTCATTATTCGTGATCATTTTTATCAAAATCAATTTGGAGATCTCTTGAATCGTTTTTTGTTATAAGACTAAAAACCCTTGAGTGATTGGGTTCGGTGGTGAAATTAATCCACCCTATCCAATCAGTTGGAGAGATTGCATATATATATTTCACCGGATTTATTGCAGAAGGAGGGAACATCAATTTGTGAAATTCGTGGGCATTTTCAATAGTTTGTGGGTGTTTTGTGGGAGGACGTACCACTATTGGTTGACCATATTCATATTCTCATAGGGAGTTGTGCCATTCTTGCGGCTTGTGGGGCTTGTTAAGAGGGAGTTGTACAATTTACCAAATATTGCGGGATTCAAAAATAGGGGTGTGTACAATTTGATGTCGATTGGGTGGATCTTGACTGAGACATAGCATTTTTTAGAGTTTGTGGGGCCGCCAAAGAGGACTATTTCATGCAAACCGAGCTGCCAATATTCTCCTCTAGTATCCTTACTAAACCATGTCAATTGTTTGTTGATATTTCTTTATAAAAATGGTTGATCATGTATATTAAATGTTGCTCCAATGTTTCCATTTACAGGTCAACAATAATAAATGAATCAAAATTTTATTTATTTCATTTTATTGTTGTTATGAAATATTTTATGAGATTGATATCACTTGCATTAAATGCAAAAGTTGTTTTTATGTTGAGTAAAATAAAACCCCACTTGTGTGCCCAAATTATTATGGATCTCTTATAAAATTTTCTCAATGAGAAGATTTGAAGTTTTAGCAAACACAAAAACTTATCAGGTGAGTGCACAAAGTTGGTTGTCAAAAAAGTGCCAAGCGAGTTAGCAGGAACGTGCACTCGTAGGAACGCGTGCATGTTTCTAGGAACACACATTCGTTCCTGATGTGACAGGATCGACAAAACCCAAAAATCCAATCAAAAATCCACGCAGGCACGTTACCAAGAATGTGTGAGAATGCCTGAGAAACATGTGTACAATCATATGTGCATGTTCCTAAAAAAATTGAAATAAAAATAATAGGTGTGTGTTCCTAAACTTTGCCCGTGTTATTAGGAAGCGGACCGCGTGTGCATTCCTATTAATATCAAATATCCCTCTTTCCCTCCCCTCCTCTCTCTCTCCCCCCTCTTCTCCCCAATCTCTCTCTCTCTCTCTACCCCCCTCTCAGCTGCCAATGAAATCATAACATTACGATGATGGCTAATTTTTAAAGAAGAACCTCGTAATGTTAGGATTTCATTGGTAGCTGATGGTAGAGGAATATGATTGTTTAAAGGAACGATGATAAACCTATGTGGAATATTGAATCATGTACCTATTAGTGCTCATGGAACATTGACAGAAGAAGAATTCAAGGTCATTAAGTTTGTTGAGAACAACACTCCTTTTTCATTTTTGTTAGGAAGGACTTGGATTGAGAGAGATCAGATCCAAAGGACAGAAGAAGAGAAATCTATAGAACAAAAAAAGAAACAATTAAGGGATTTCATGGATAGGAGAATAGAACACTTAATAGAAGAATAGGAGGACAATTCAAAGAAACTAAGGGCCAGAGACCTGGCTATCAAAGTTGAAAGAACACAAGAAATCTTAAATAACTTATCCATGCAGTAGAGAAGAGAACCTACTCCATAAACAATAAGAGAAGAAGTATTACCCTCTAACCCTGTGAAAGACCCTCAGTAGTGAGAAGTTACTATGATAAGAGAAGATAAGAACAAGAATGGAAATAGAAATCTAGAGATGTAGATGACAGGAAAGAAAGAAAGAATTCTTAGTAAGAAGAAAGAAAAGCTAGAAAATTTGCAGGAGATTCCATAAAGGACTTCAAATAAGGAAGACTTGTAGAACTTGAACCTTGTCAGAATAACAGAATAGCGCAGACTGGCACTTTTCCATGACGAAGCAATATGACCATTGGAGGCATCCCGACTATTATAATGACGCTCCAGAATGACTAGAAATGCACTTATTGCTGGAAAGATCATCATTGGACCGTTGGGACCATGCCATAACATATGGATTCATATTGATTAAGGCATTCCTACCCATTGGAGCAATCCATTATGACATTTTCTATTTATAATGTCACATATCTCACTGGGGACACTTTTTCAAACTACGATATTGAAGCCCATAGAGAAATGATTGTTACCACGTTGTGCATTTGAGACCTCACCAACCACGTTGTGTACCTTGAGCATATGTTCACCTATCTGATATATCTTACCTAGAGCATGCATATTGGAAGACCTTAGCACAGTAGACAAGTATGTCGAGGAGATCCTAATAGACCTTATGGATGAGAAGGTCATGTCTGCAAGAGCAAAGGCCACGTCGATGAGAGGATTGAAAGCATCCTCATCGACTGTACATCTATCTGGACCATCTCTAACTACGACAAAGAAAATAAGTAAGAAACACGATGACTTGGAGAATGCAAAGCTCATCCTGTCAGTCCTGCCAGACTATATTGTGCCTATGGATAGCGCGGTTAGCTGTGAAAACATCCCAAGATATTTCGACTATACATTGATCACTGCATACCTCCTTAAGGGTATACGTGCAGTTGGACTGCAGTTGGGACAAATTCTGACCCCCAATATCAGTGATTTCAATTTAGGATACCGCAAGAATTATGGAATGCTCGCACCACATAAGTACTTAACAAAGAAAATAGGGAATAATTCAAAAATAGTACCCCAGTTGTGGACCATGGACATTGCAATATCAACAATCCTTAATGTGATGAAGATACCACACTTCGACAGACATCAGGAGGTTAACGCATGCGTTAAAATCCTCATGTCGTGCTTCCATGGAGGGTACCTGTGGTTGGATAGGCACATCACTATAGATATGACACTGATCCATCGAATACCTGGATTGATAATGCAGGGACCAGATCCTCAGGACTTTTACAGAGGGAAGGCTAAAGATCATGCCCTGGTGCAATGAATAAATTACACCTATGGAAATGTAGAGAAGGCAAGAGGGGCTACAAGGTAGCCTCCATCCAAAATGGCATAGTGCACCTAGCTTGTCAGATGATATTAGGAAAGATCATCAAGAAAAATAGACCAACGTAGGTCATGGGGTTCATTGTTGACCTACCAAAAAAGTGTGTCGAAGGGATGCAGATGAACTAGGTGAGCTACCTCGCCAACCAGTTGGAGCAAGAGTTTTGTGAAGTGCAAGATCAGGGCTACGAGTTTGAATTCAGCTGGTTGTTGATTCTCGTTCCCTTTTTCACTTGGGAGATACTGGAAGGAGAAACCTTCCTTGAAGTTGAGTCGTCTGAACCATTGGCCATGAGGTTCACCACCTTGTGGTACTTGAGTGATATGGCGAACTAGTGGTAGTCGAACGTTGCCTTCCACACTTACTATCTATATCTCACGTGATCCATTGAGTCATTCCCCCAAATGACTCCGAATACACTCCATCGGTTCAGGCCAATAGAGAAGTTCCACGCAGACAGAAACTCCATTTACATCACTATGTGTAGGGATGAAACCAAGGATGAGTTGCATTCATACTATAATTTAACTAATGAAGACATGGAGGAGATAAATAAGGAGTGACTAGATGAATTCCTTGTACGAGTCTAAAAGACGTAGATCTCCAACCCCGACATCATCAAAAGTCATGTGGTCACTCAAGAAGAATATGATGGACCTAGTAGCAGCAAGAAGAAAAATAAGGAAGAGGTGCAGGAAATAAACAACGCATCAGAGGAAAT
Source organism: Picea mariana (assembly GCA_032191745.1). Lineage (NCBI taxonomy): Eukaryota > Viridiplantae > Streptophyta > Pinopsida > Pinales > Pinaceae > Picea > Picea mariana. The sequence continues at coordinate 121,406 of JASDQU010014588.1, read as the reverse complement.
TGCGTCAGAGTCACCTGGAGGAGGAGGAGATGGTGAGGTAGAAAAAAAAGAGGAATAAGGGGAAGAAGACAAGAATAAAAGGGGAAAAGTGACACCGCCTAAATATCCCCTTACAGAGGTCGAGATGTCAAAGAAAAGAAAGGTTTTTCCAAAGAAACCCTCATCGCGAAAAACGTCACGAGCCAATAATCCTCAATTACAGACTGCAAATATTGTGGATGATATCGACCTCATCATGGAATCCATATCGGATACTTCAGAGGACATTTTTCACTGAAACGAAGAAAAACATGAGACAATGTATGACCGGATCGAGGTAGAGCTCAAAGGGGTACAACAAGATCTCTATTCGAGCCATGCAGTGTCTACTGCATCATTGTTATCAGGGGGTATAGAAGTGGGATATGAGCCTTCCCAAATACGCAGATTAGTAGATGCGATGGAGGCTCACAAGAGGAAAAGTAATAGGCCAGAGAGGCCTTGAAGCAAGAAAAGGAGGAAGACCTAGAGAAAATTTAGGTTGTGAAGCAAGATAAAGATGACATCTGCATGAAGTTTGAAGAGGACAGAGAGCATATCCATAAAGAGAAAGATCAGATGCTCGCAGAGAAGATTCAAGTCAAAGAAGCAGTCAATCAAGAACTTCTCTCTATGTCAGGATTGGCACAAATAGAAGAAGAGACAACTAAGATTCTGGTGGGGAAGCTCGTTGAAGCCATTCATCAGCTCCAAGTAAGAGTAGCAGAACTAGAATTGCAAGCTGTGTCGAGCACTCTACAGAAAGTGCGAGATCAGAGGGAGGAAACTTCCTGGAGTGCAGTCGAAAGAATCAAGGAATTGGCATTATAATGCAAGAAACTCAGTAATCGAAGTACAGAGACCTACGAGTGCCTTACAGAGGACCCAGAATTAAGAACATTAGAATCATAACTTCACAAGGCAAAGAAACATGCATGAACAGTGCAAGCGCAGCTAAAACTACTTTTAGCGGTTGAGAAGATGAAAATATCACAGGAGAAATGCCCAGTTCAACAGCAGGTCCATGCCATCCAAAGTAGATTCATGGAAGTGACCCAGAGACTCTAGACCGTACAGGTTGAAGNTTGAGGAGATTGAGGGACAAGGTCCACAGCTGGAACAAGTGGTCACCATAGTGGAACAATGCTTGGAAGGACCTGTCATCGAGACAACCATTTAGGATTTCGTCGAGCAGGAGGCTCCGGTGAAGCATCTACTCGAGGCAACTCGAGGAAAAATCAAGGCCTTTGAAGTAGAATTGCCCAGATCAGAGTGACTTAGGACGAGTCACAGGTGATTGTTGGGGGCATGTTTTCCCTTGACCAAGTTTTGGAGAACATTGGTCGTGTTTGACCACTTTTGAGACTTCGACATGCTGGTCGAAGATGAAGTGCCTAGGCGCAAAAAAGATCATGGGATATCGTCCCATTTTACGATATTTTGGAGATTAGGGTTTATGTAAGGGGTATGGAATGTCGACCCATGGGTCTTACCCATGTTTAGGCCTCTTTTGTAATGTATAAATAAGTAGCTAGGTGATGTAAGAAGTAGTTACTAGTCATTGATCAGCTTAGTGCATGGCTAGTTGGCTTTGTGCACGAATGTGTTAAGGCTTGCAGAGCTAACTGCAAGTGTTTTGTAAGTGCTTTGTGCACAGACTGTGTAGAGGCTTCCTTCTTGGAACAAACTTGAGGAAGGAGGATCTGGCAAGGTGCATGTATATCTCTTGTCCTATGTGGAGTTGGATTTGTGGCTCTGTGCATGTAAGAATATTGGAAGAATCTAATAAAGAAGAAGAAGAAGAGTTGGTGGACGTAGCCCCACAGTGGGATGAACTAGGTATATCATGTGTTGTGATTGCTTTGTGCGATGTGGTTGATATGTTATTGATGTGATCTATGTTTAGTGTTGTAATATTTATGTATGTTAGATGCATCTGATGTAGTATCATAGTGCCTTATATGTAAATGAATATTACATCTACTTTGATGCTATGTGATGAATGATTAGATATATTTGGATCTGGATGAACATTACATTGTTCCGTAATTAGGGTTTTTTCCTGTGATTTGAATAAGGGTCGAAGACTAATTAATGTTAATTGCTAAGTGCTCTGTTAAGTATTGTAATCACATATCTGTGTCCCATATAGGTTGTAAACACTTGAGTCCTGCAACCCCCCTGCCTCTACCTCGGGTGAGACCTCATATGCTTTGCAGGTGTTGCTAAAAGGGCTGGTAGTTAGGGTTTTACTGGTGTGTTGTTGAAGCGTTGAACCCTAGGTCTGCCCTTGTGCCAAAAGGATGGTTTTAGGAGACCTAGGTAAGTCTGTATAGAGGTTTTTTCTGATGTGCTACCACTTGAAGGGGTACCAACACTTGTTACAATGGTTTCCAACAATGTGATCTTAAAAACATCTTGTATTCCTTGCATGTATGCTTCCCTGACCATGGATTTATGCACTGAACGATATATCATTGTAGCTTAAAGATGCCGAAATACATCTCTACCATGAAAAAATTTAACCCACAATTCCTGCCCAGGAAAGAGCCTTGATACCACTTGTAAGGTACCAGATGTAATATATTATGTATATACAGGAATATTTAGCAAATACTAAGGGAACAACAAAATATTGAGAGAGAAATATAAAAAATAATACCGAATATAATATATATATTCAAAGAAATAAATTTTCACTTGCCTCTTCGAGGGGGAAACCTCCAACAGAGTAAATATTTATTACAATACTTTCTCAAGACAATATTTCTCATACCTCCTACTCGTATTTGTACTAATTCTATTTTCTAAAGAACATTCTAAAGGATGATCTTTCTAGAAGTGGAAGATTATATTATATCTTCTTACATCGAGTTGCTCTCATTTATTTAATAGGCCTGATTAACTAATGTCATCCTTTATTACATGGAAAATATATCATGATAAATAATGAACAACTAAGAGGGGTTAGGGTCATATCCTAACAATATCTCAATGAATTTCATCATATTTCTATGAAAGGTGCATAGTATGGATTGCATTTATGTAGTTGTTGATTGGTTGACTAAGTTTGTTCACTTCTTCGCAATCTCATTGGAGTAAAAGTCATCGCAGATGGAAAAGTTACTTTTTAGGAAGGTGTTTATATTCCATGGGCTTCCTAAGTTCATTATAATATATTGGGACAACATGTTCCTCAATGAATTTTGGTAGGAGTTGTTTATATCCGCTATCCCAAAGTTGACTCCTAATACTAGTTACCACCCTCCAACGGATGGTCAAACCGATATTATGAACAAATGGGTTGATGGGTATCTACATAACTATGTGTTAGGAAAAAACAAGGCAGGTATTAAGTGGTTTGATCTAGGAAAGAATTTCTACAACACCACTTACCATATGTCCATTGGTATGACCCAGTTCCAAGATGCATTACATGGCTATGATACTCCTTCATTTATGGATTTGGTGTTTTGGGACAATAGGGATCCCAAAGTCAAGGATTGGATACAGGAGAGTCAAGATATCCTTAATACTTTCAAGGATAACTTGTATCTTTCCTAGAACCAAAAAAATATTTTATGGAGAAAAACATAGGGTGAAGTGCAGTTTTGAGGTAGTAGACATGGTTTTGTTGAGGTTAGAGTCATACAAACAATATTCCCTAAAGAAAATTGGTGTAGAAAAGTTGGAACCATGATTTTATGGTCCCTACAGGGTAATCAGGAGATTTTTTGAGGTATCTTATGAGCTTCAGCTATGAAAGGGGAGTCATATTCATAATGTTTTTCATGTGTCGCGTCTCAAGAAGGCATTGTGACTATAGTTTAGTACTTCAACAGAGTTATCCCCACTAGATGATGATAGATAGTTGGTATTGATTCACAAGAAAATTTTGGATGTTAGGGATAATACATTAAGGACTAGAGTGATCAAAGAGGATCTTATTAGGTGGACAAAATTACTAGTGGAATATGCTATGTTGGAAGGAGATTAGATTTTACAGTAGCCTAAATTGCATTTTCTTGAGGACAAGCAGTCTTCGGAAGGGAGGATTATAATGTCTCTTTCCCATTGATCACTCGAGGAGTACTTAATAGCCTATTTAATTCCTATAGGTTATATTGAGTTTAATGGCATTAATTAATTTGATTATTTAATGCCATTTGGGTGAAAAACATAATCGTGACATTGACTAATTAAATTAAAAGACGAGAAAGGTGACTTTGGGAGAAATATTAAACTCATTTATATCATTTAATTTGGAGGAAAATGAAAGAGAGCATATAAAGTGAAGTTGGATCTCATTCTCATTATTCATGATGATTTTTTATCAAAATCAATTTGGAGAGATCTTGAATCTTTTTTCGCTATGGGACTAAAAACACTTGAGTGATTAGATTCATTGGTGAAACTAATCCACCCGAGCCAATCAATTGGATATATTGCACATGTCTTTAACCAGATTTATTGTAGAAGAAGTAGGGCACATCAATTTTTCAAAGTCAGGAGAATTTTCAACAGTCTGTGTGTGTTTTGTGGGAGGCTGTACCACTATTGACAGATCACATTCATATTATCCTATGGAGTTGTTCCATTGTTGTAGCTCGTGGTGATTTTTAAGATGGAATTGTACCATTTACCACAGATCGAGGGATTCAAAAAGAGGGGTCATGCCATTTAATGTTGATTGGGTGGATCTTGAAGGGGACGTAGCCTTGTTTATAGTTTTTGGGGCCTTGAAAGAGGTATGTTTCATGTAGACCGAGATTCTAATATTCTTCTCTAGTATCTTTGCTAAACCATGCCAATTATTTTTTTATCTTGGTGTATAGAAGGGGTCGATCATGTATATTAAATGTTTCTTCGGTGTGGCCATTTACATGTTAGCAATAATAAATGAATCAAAAATTTATTTGTTACATTTTATTCTTGTTATGAAATATTTTCTAAGATTCGTATCACTTGCATTAAATGAAATAGTTTTTTTTTTATGTTGAGTACAATAAAACCCACTTGTGTGCCCAAATTATTATGGATCTATTATAAAATTGTCTCAAAAAGAAGATCTAAAATTTTAGCAAACACAAAAACTCATCAACAACTTAGAAGAGGATCTTACATATACCAGTTTGGTGTCTGACTTAGGCCCGACCTTAAAAGATTATTATTATTATTATTATTTTCAACTATTATCTAGAAAACCCTTATTCCTTCAAAATAGACATAACTCAGAAGTTCAAAAGAAGAATAATGTTTCAAAACTAAAGTGTCTTAATTAATATGAGATGGATTTGTCCTTTAAATAATATCAATGGGTGCGCTCAAAATCTGAAAATACTAAAACGCCACTTAAATGCATAAAAAATATGAAAATACTACCTCCATGCAGCTTGAGGGATGCTTCTTGCACTTAAATGCTTTCACACATAATAAACATACCTAAATATTAATTTGGGGAAATAATAAAGACGACAATAATCTCTAAGTCGATGTGGACATTTGAGACTCATCATCCATGTGACTAGTGTTCATATAAACTTAATTATGAGTAAGTCATTAACACAAGGAGAGATATAGGATTTTTGATATATTTTTTACATTAAGGCTCAAATTTGCAAACTTGAGCATAACACTATTGAATTTATAGATCAACAAGCTATTATAGAATACATATTTTTTTAATGGATGCTTAGTTATCATGATAGAAATAGTTTATGCTTTATGGTCCTATGTTAGCTGAGGAACACACCTTTGGGTGAGATGAAAGTTGAAATAACCTTTTGATGGGCCTATGTTGGTTGAGAGGAAATCACCTTTGAGTGAGACGAAAGTTTTAAGAACCTTTTGATGGGCATGTGTTAGTTGAGAGAAAAAAACCTTTGAGTGAGACGAAAGTTGTAAGAACCTTTTGAAAAAAGGGAGTTATCGCTAAAAATTAATGAGGAAATGATTTAGAAGGGAGAAGGAGCCAAACTATTCGAAGAGATGAGCTTCAAGGAAAATCGAGGAAATTTCATTTATACTAGGGCCAAGTAGTCCATTAGATGTGGTGGGCAGATACAAGAATCGTAAAGGCCATTAATACTAAGGCCAAGTAGGTCATTCAATGTGGTGCGTAGATGGAAGGAAAAACCCTTGTAACTGACCCCAAAGGCTCAAGTACCATCTTCTTATCATCTAATTTAAAAGTTATTTTGGGATGCAAATTTCCAAGTTGATGTTATAGATAAAATGTGTAGAACAAACACATGGTGAGGTTATGCTCACTTCTGTATTATTCAATGAAGACAGATTACATCCTTATATAGGAAAATACTCGACCAATTCGGTTACATGCAAACCAAAGACAACTAGACTCTTAACTAAGAACTGTCTCTTAACACGCCTACAACTGACTTTCACAACTTAAGCTTATAACTGGTGCTTACAATTGGCGCTTACAACTAGCGCTTTCTCCATTATTTCCAAGTCTCCCCCTTAATGGAGAATGGATTGACTTCTACACGTAACATCTCCCTAAACAACTCAAACATAATATTTCCAAGAGGCTTGGTAAAAATATCAACAACATTTTCACGAGTATTACAATACATAAGAGTTATTTCATTTGACTGCAACTTTTCTCGAACTAAATGAAACTGAGCTTCTACATGTTTTGTCCTTGCATGAAAAATCAGATTCTTTGCAATATTGATTGAACTTTGATTATCACATCTGATCATCGTATGTTCCTTTCGTTCTTCTCCAACATCTTGAAGAAGTCTTCTTAACCAAATAGCTTCACAAGTTGCTGCACACAAAGATTTATATTCTGCTTCAGTAGAACACAAAGATACAATAGGCTTCTTTTTAATGCTCTATGAAACAACCCCGGATCCAATGCTGAACGCATATCCAGTGGTTGATCTTCGATCATCCAGATTGCCAGCCCAATCAAAATCTGAATAACCTGTCAACTCAACATCAGATGCATCAGTATATTTAATACCATAATCAAGTGTACCTTCTAGATACCTGAGTACTTCCTTTGCTGCATTCCAATGGCTTTCATGAGGTTTCTCCATGAAGTGACTTAACACACTCACAAAATATGAAATATCAGGTCTGGTTGTGGTGAGATAATTCAGACTACCCACCATCTATCTATACACAGTGCCATTCACCTCCTTCAAACCATCATCACAAGAATGTTTCACATTCTGTTGCATGGGAATAGTAGAAGACTTACACTGATCCATTTTAAATCTCTTAAGTATTTCTCTGATATACTTACTCTGACAAACAAAAGTTTGTCCTGCATTTCTCAAAACATCAAGACCTAGGCAGTAATGTAACTCACCAAGATCTTTCATTTCAAATACCTTTGATAACTTCTCCTTCATTTCATCAATTAACTTCTCTGTATTTCCTGTAATTATTAAATAATCAACATATAATGAAATCAATACTATATACCCCTTCTTATCAAATTTGGTATACAGATTTGGATCACTTTTGCTCCTCATAAAACCTTGTTGAAGAAACAAAGAGTCTATCTTTTCATACGATGACCTAGGTGCCTGTTTTAGTCCATATAATGCTTTCTTTAACTTACACACTAAGTGTTCTTGCCCCTTTTCAACAAACCCTTCAGGTTGAGTAAGGTAAACCTCTTCCTTTAATTCACCATTAAAAAATGTAGATTTAACATCTAACTGATGCAACTTCCAATG
>JASDQU010014588.1:81151-92024 GCA_032191745.1 Picea mariana | reverse complement strand
ATTTATCATGGAAAAACAATACCACGACATTGATCAAAGTTACTCATAAAATGATTCAAGTTAAATATTTTAATACTATAAATCATAATTGATTTTAACTCATTCCTTCATTCAAGTTCAAGGTTCCTATGTTTTTCACAAAGCATGAATTCAAAGTTCCTATACTTTTCACAAAAACATTGTTATATTTTTTTAAAAAAACTTCACCAAAGCTTACTTTTCGTAATGTCTGGGACACAAACCAACCTTTTCATGAAATCAACATGCCACCAACATTGCAATATGAAGAACAAAACAAGACATTACATCGTGAAGAATATATTAATATTGCGTTGTGTCCAACATACTAATGTTGGGCAATGACGAACATAGTAACATTGCAATCTAACGAACATAATAATTTTTCAATGTGATGAACATAAATTGACATCATAATGTGATGAACATAGGCATGTCATCATAACATAAATAGACATTGCACTCTAGTGCACATCATCCTGTCATTGCAATGTGATGAACATTTCCTCATGTTGCAATGTGGCACACTTATTCTAACGTTGCAATGTGACAAACAATTTCAAACATCGCAATGTGTCAAACAAATTAATGTTTCAATCTACCAAACATATTAACGTCAGAATGTGATGAACATATAATATTGCAATGTGATGTACATATTAAAGTCGTAATGTGACAAACATAGTAACATTGCAATCTACCAAACATAGTAATGTCACAATGTGACGAACATAGGCATGTCGTTGCAATGTGGATAGTAATGTCACAATGTAACAAACATAAACAAAGGTTGCAATGTATCCCACATCACCCTATCATTGCAATATGATGAACATTTGCTCACATTGCAATGTGATGTACATATCTTGATGTCACAACGTGACAAACACTTCTAATTGTCCCAATGTGACGAAGATATACATACATCATAATGAGACAAACATTTCCAAACGTCACAATCTTTCGGACATATATGGATGTGGATAGGCATGTTGTCGCATTGTGTTGCACATCATCTTATCGTCACAATGTGATGAACATTTCTTGATGTTGCATTGTGATGAACTTATTCCAACGTCGCAATGTGACAACAATTTTCAAATGTCGCAATATGATGAACATAGTAACATCACAATGTTATGAACATAGTAACATTGCATTCTGCAAAACATAATAACGTCACAATTTAACGAAAATAGGCATGTCGTCGTAATGTGGATAGTCCCGTCACAATGTGACAAACATAATTAAATGTCACAATATGATGAACCTAAATAGATGTTGCAATGTGTCCAACATCACCTTGCCGTTGCAAACATTTTCTCATGTTGCAATGCGATGCACATATCGTGACGTTGCAATGTGACAAACACTTCCAAACATCACAATGTGTCGAACATAGTAAAATTGCAATCTACCAAACATCGTATTTTTGTAATGTGACGAACATATATGGACGTTGCAATGTGAAAAACATTTCCAAACGTCGTAATGTGTCGAACATAATAATGTTGCCATCTACCATGCATAGTAACATCACAATGTGACGAACATATACAAACACCCCAATGTGACAAACATTTCCAAACATCGTAATGTATCGAACATAGTAACAATGCAATCTACCATACATCATAAAACCACAATTCAATGAACATATAGACACATCACAATGTGACAGACAATTGCGAACATCACAATCAAATGAACATAAATTAGCATTGCAATGGGACAAATGCAATGTGATAAGCATTTCCAAACGTCACAATGAAACAAACACAACCCATTGTCGCAGTATGATGTACACAACCGAATGTGACAAACATAAATACATGTTGCAATGTGTCCCACATCACCCTGTCGTCGCAATAGGACAAACATTTCCTCGCATTGCAATGTGATGCATATATCGTGACGTCACAATGTAACAAACACTTCCAAACATTGCAATGTATTGAACATAGTAAACTTGCAATCTACCAAACATTGTATTTTCATAATGTGACAAACATATATGGATGTCGTGAAGTGAAAAACATTTCCAAACATCGTAATGTGTCGGACATAGTAATTTTTCCATCTACCACGCATAGTAACATCAAAATGTGATGAACATATATAGACACCCCAATGTGACAAACATTTCCAAACATCGTAATGTGTCGAACATAGTAACAATGAAATCTACCAAACATAGTAACACCGCAATGCAACGAACATATATAGACATCACATTCTAACGAACATATACCCATGTCACAATGTGACGAACAATTACGAACATCACTATCAGATGAAGATAAATTGGCGTTGTAATGAGACAAATGCAATGCGATAGACATTTCCAAACGCCACAATGAGACAAACACAACCTATTGTTGCAGTTTGATGTACACAACCCAATGTGCCAATGTGACAAACATTTTTCGATGTTGCAATGTGATGAACATAACCCAATATTGAACTATGAAAAACCTATTCCAATGCCATATCGTGAGAAACATAAACCTTCCTCATAATATGATGACCATAACCTTACAATGTCAACTCACGAACAAAATCTAATGTCACAATGTGATGAAAAAAACCTTATGTCGACATGTGATGAACAAAAGTTGTTTTCACAATGTGATCAACAAAAATTGATGTTGGCATGTGACGAATAGACCATCATGTCACAATTTTATGAACAAAATACGATCAACATTGTAATGCACTAGTGCCATACTAAACTACGATGAACATAATCAACATGGCCCACCATAATGAGATCCACATGGTCAACGAAGGTCAACCCTCGGCATGTTCAACCATAATAAACTCTCATCAACCATAGTCAACCATGGTCATGGTCAACCTCCCTCAACCATGATGAAGGAAAACCATGGTCAACCATAGGCAACCTTTCCTTCCCAATGTCAACCAAGGTCTACCAAAGCAAGTCGTGGTCATGGTCAACCATAATTGACCATAATCATTTTCAATTAAGATATTATTGTATTAATACTTAAATAATATATTATTAATGTATTACTACTTTAGTAATGTATTTATTAAGACATTAATACTTTAAGAATGTATTTATTAATGCATTATTAATTTATTAATAACTAAATATGTTACAATATACATTAATATATTAATACTTTACTAATGTATTTATTAGTTCATTTATTGTATTAAAGGTATCAAATATTTTTATTATTATTACTTTAATAATGTAGTAATTAATATTATATAAATGTATTACTTAATTAATACACTATATTATTAATGCATTAATTAATTAATACTTTATATTATGTATTTATATAAATTAATACTTTGATTTATACATTATATTAATTTAATAATATGTTACTATTTTAGTCATGTATTTATTAAAAATGTATTAATTTATTAATTAATTAAATTAATACATTGTTATATACATCAATGTTATTCATAATCATGATCATAAAAAACCATGATGATGGTACACCATAATGAACTACAATCATTTAAAATACATGTATTAATGTATTAATACTTTAATAATAATTTTATTAATGTATTATTACTTTAATAATATATTGATTTATTATGGTATTAATACTTTAACAATGTATTAGTTAAAAATATATTAATGTATTAATTAATTCATACATTATATTATTATTGTATTAATATTTAATGTGTTACATTATGCATAATGCAACACATTAATCTAAAGATGTAATCAACTCTAATCTAGAAGATAAAAAATATCTATCTGTTTTGCCAAGTGTAAAGAAAAAAATAAGTATTGCTAAGATAAAAACAAATTCTTATACAATGCTACACTTACACTTATATTAGATCCCAATTTCAAAATACAATATGTATCTTTCTAACATTTTAAGTCATCAAAACTTTAGTAATATTGAAACACTTATATTTTTTAACTATCAAAAGAACATCTTAAAAAAAATCCAAGTAATCTCCTACTTTTCTTAAAATATAATAACGAATTTTAATCTAATTAATTTTGTTAAAATATAATAACTAATTTTAATCTAACTAAAAGTGATTAAATTTATTAAAATCCTGATGAACAAAATTTCATAAACTGATTAAAAGTATCATATACTTTAGTTGTCCAGGTTTACAGAAGTCGTAAGATCTCTCGACGCAAAAATATATTTGCAATGTTTTGATACGCTTTTTGAGATAAATGCACGGAGTCAAAGAACAGTTATTTATCTGCATCAGCACATGTGAATGAAGTAAATTTGTTGCACAGGAACCCAGTCTCTATATATCCAATCCCGCAACAAGCCTTAGCAGTCACCTCAAAACCTGCATGCAAAATTATCATGATCGATATCGACTATAATTATATTCAGACATAAAACCTAAGGGAACGAATATGGATGCCCTAATTGAAGGTTACTGAGGATGGAGACTTAACGGGTTTGCCAGAATTTTGTATAAAGTCTAGAATGATAGCGTAATAATCAAGAGAAACAATCTTTAACCCAGGAAGGACAGGTTTCAGCTGTTCGATCATTGCATTCAGCCCTTCATTGAATCCAGATGCAGCCCGGTTGATTTCCTCCACACACTCTCCTTTGCTCTCAAGGAAATGCAATGTCGTCTCGATAGGTAGACATCCCAAAGGAGGAACGTTAATCAACCCAATTTTGCGTGCATTCAGACCATATAGTTCCTGTCAAATGGTTCAAAACAAATATGTAATCTACTGAGAATCAATGTAAATCTCTTTAGGCATAGCGATCAGACAGAAATTCTCGAGATAGAAACTTATTGTTTCCGTGCCTTGATGTAAGATTCGTATGTCTGCAATAGAAAATCCGTGTACTGTGAAACAGTATAGTGACAAGAACGAAATGGAATTGTGTAGTAGTTGAAAATGAAGTCGTTTGTGCCAACGAGGATGAAATATATTGCCTCACTCAAAATCATGTCCGCTCGTTCATCTCCCACCAAGCCTATGAATCTCGTTTTATATTCCTTGAACTAGTCGACTTCTTTCCAGAACGGTATAACCTCCTACACTTACACGATAGCCATTAGCCTTATGAATAACCTGGAAATCGATCTTAAGCAGAGATCATCAAAATCAATATTACGTATTAAGTAACAAGTTGATACCAGTATTTCACTGGTTAGGTTATCTAAACCAGTTCCCGCAGAAGCAAAGCTAACACCTGTTATTAAGTCCGAGTCCTGAATCTTAGGGTCCAGATATGCTGGCAGCAAATCCTTGACACCCAGCCCTTCAACTGCAAACATAAATTATATTTAAAAAAATTTGGACAAATTAATTATCAGCTCTCATAGGATTACGAAATTCAATAAGTACTAAGTATACTCACCGAAATAGTCTGGAATGAGTTTTCCATTGGATACACGTCCTGTAGGAATATGGTGGATGAAATCTCGGCCATAAGGAGGAAAATTGGCTTTGACAAATGTTGCGATGTAATTATTATTTCCGGTATCAGCGTATGAGTCGCCAAAGAAAAAGACTGCAGGCACGGATACATTCTGAGCCTCTGCAATTAACCCAAATTTCCATGTTTGAAAGAACGATATGACCAATAATATTGTGCCCAGAGTAGACGCCGAAACTAAAGATCCAGACCTCTCCATAGCCCGATTCCGTTCAATGTCAGATTACAGAACAAGGAGGATTTCGATTATATATTAAAAACAGAAGTAAAACCATCGGTGTTATAAGCATTATTGGACTCGGAATGTGGAATCATAACAGAACAAGGAACATTCCGATTAGATAATAAAAATAGAAATAAAACAATCGATGTTATCAACATTATTCGACTCGAAATGTGGAATCATAATCGCAGGCGGTGCTAATAGATTTACATGCTCACATGTAACTGTGTCGCGAAAAAATTTCAAAAGTGATAAATTATAACCGTTGGCCGTGTCACCAAAAACATATCTTGAAAAATATTTAAAATATTTAATCAGTGAAAAGAATCTGGTTGGCCTTTAAATAATAAATAAAAATAGAATAATAGGTAATTGCCAGATTTAATTCTCATTTAATCAATAGTTCAATCTTATGACAGCTTTGTGATACCTCAACTGCTCAATAATTCAAATCCTATGGCAACTTTGTGATACCTCAGCACTGCTCAGAGCCGTCAGTTTGTAGGAATTGTAAGAAAAAGGAAAAGAGAAAAGAAAATGATGTAGCTGATTACGATCTTACAACTACTTTGTGCCACCTCAGCTAGTCAATAATTCAAATCCTATGGCAACTTTGTGTTGCCTCAGCACTCCTCTTAGCCTTCAGTTTGTAGAAATCGTTGAAAAGAAGAAGAGAAAATGATGTAGCTGATTATGATCTCCACTGTAAGTGGATTAAGGTTACGCATTTGCAAATTAAGGTTACGTATCTCCATAGAGTCAGAGGTCAAGAACTTCATATCTGTATATAGATATGTAACATCAATATGAAAACTATCCTATTAGGTTACTGGTTCCAATTTTATAGAGAGGAGTTGAGGTGGGAGTCACAAATTATAGAGAGGAGTTGAGGTGGGAGTCATTTGTGAAAAATAAAACTGTCTTATGGAATGTCCAGTCTCAACCCAATTTTACACAATCCTAGTAACAACTTCTGACTCATTGTTTTTCCAGTCAACATTGAAACTAACCCCTGCATAAAATAAACATAGTTTTGAAAAAAAAAAAAATACTATATACACTAGATCTGCATTGGCAATAGGATGAAAAGAAATTCAAGGTAGACGTGGCCACCTTTACTTCACGAATTGTAGCGCAATCTTCGCTTCAAAACAAACATCCATACCCGTAAAACAAAAGGAAAAAGAAAAGAAAATGATGTAATTGATTCTGATCTTAAAAAAAAAATATCAATTCATCATTAAACATGATTATTTCTCATTAAAATGGATAAAGATGATTAACATAACAGTGACAATGAAGATTAACTATGTTTTATGTTTTACTGTGTTTATATTTAATATTTGATTTTAATGCCAATATTAGACCAAATACCTTGGATAATACCTTGATTTATTGTTATGGGAACATAATTTTGAACTAAGACTGCAGAAAATTCTTAATAATAATACTAATAAATTTTATAAGAGGAAAAAAAGATTGTATGGAAAAACTTAATACTAGCACAGCCGCTAACTCGCGACTGGTGAACGCCGAAAAGAATCGGTTGGTAATCTCCGCGCAGTAAACATTTCCCGTCTAATTAAACAAAACCTAGTTAAAAAAAAACTTTAATTGACACAGTAAAAATGCCAGGTCAAAGAAAATCCATGGCTAGTAAATAGTTAAAAAAATAATCCTAATTGGCACAGTAAAAATACCAGGTCGAGGAAAATCCATGGCGGAGTAAATAATGTAGATTGTGAAAACGGTTGAGTTTCATTTATCTTGTGTTACTATTTTAATTTCTGTTAATCACTTACGTGGCAATCAGTTAGCTTTTTTTAATATGATTAGGTAAATGTAAAAAAGTAAACACATAAACGGATGTCTTTATAATAGCTAGGAAGTTAATGATTGAAATCACAGCCATTTATTTTGTGTGACTACTAAGAATATTCCAGCCATATTTAATCCTGTCCATAGAAAACTTATTAAGCACTAAATCCCTATTAAATCAAATCTGCCCATTGTCAATAGGTGTACGCCTTTCGTGTAATAAATCCCTATTAAATCTACCCATTGTCAATAGGTGTACGCCTTTCGGCGTAAATATAAATTAAATCTTTTTAACCATCTAGATTAACTAGAGTTTATGGAGATTCTGATTTCAAAAATTTGGAATATCACGTGATAACCCAATTGTTTTGCAGGCCAGTTGTAACGTCCGTGCAGATGATAGTGTAAATTTTGGGATCTGTTTCATCTGATTACTGAACTGTTTTGCAGGCCAGTTGCATCGTCCGTGCAGAGGACAGTATAAATGTTTACCTTTATCATTTCTAGACATGAAATGAAGTTACTTATCAATTTAAGAAGAAATTTTATTTTATATTTATATTTATGAAGTCATAAATATTTACCAGATTTTTATTTGCTCTGCATTTCTGTACTATAAGCTGTGTATCATTTTTAAGTTTATAGGTATCCTTATAAGGATTAAGGTTTCTGAATATTGATAATTTAATATGAATATAGGTGATTTAATTTATATATATGAAGTATATTAATTAAGTTTATAGGAATTTAATTATTAAAAATGATTAGAATTAATAATTTTTTAGTTACAAATGAGTTTTTAATGATCATATGTTTAGAATATTTTTAATAGTCATAATATAATAATAACAAATTTTAATCTTACTAAAAATCATTAAATTTATTTAATATCCTGATGAACAAAGTTTCATAAACTGATTAAAATGATCATATCCCTTAGTTGTCCAGGTTTACAGAAGCCGTAAGACATCGCGACGCAAAAATATATTTGCAATGGATTGATACGCTTTTTGAGATAAATGCACGGAGTCAAAGAACAGATATTTATCTGCATCAGCACATGTGAATGGAGTAAATTTGCTGCACAGCAACCCAGTCTCTATATATCCAGTCTCTATAATTAAACCCCTATAAGTATATTAATTAAGTTTATAGGGGTTTAATTATTAAAAATTATTAATGTGAATGGAGTAAATTTGCTGCACAGCAACCCAGTCTCTATATATCCAGTCTCTATAATTAAACCCCTATAAGTATATTAATTAAGATTATAGGGGTTTAATTATTAAAAATGATTAGAATTAATAAAAAAAAATTGTTACAAATGAGTTTTTAATGATCATATGTTTAAAAAAAATTTGAGAGTCATTATAAATGAAAGACTATGATTTCAAGTATTAACTTTTTTTTCATAAAAAAACATATTAAATCTTCATTAAAAAATCAATTAAAATAATTAACATAACAATAATTGCTCACTCTGTTTTACTATATTTATGTTTTTTTACTATACTTTGGTTTTCTACTACATTTTCATTTACTTATTTTTTAAATTAATAAATGTTTTATTTTGTTAGATGTTATTAAAAAATGTTATAAACTCCCTCAAAAATAAAAATAAAAATATTTGGTTTTAATGCCATATGAGTTGTTCATATTATACTTATATCTATGAAGTTATAAATATTATTGCAATTAGTTTTTTTTTTTAGTTTTTTTACTTAGATGTTGTTAGCTTCCTTGCATTTTTAGTTGCTATGCATTCGTGGCTTATAAGTTGTGTATCATTTTTTAAGCTTATAATCATCTTTATATTGAATAGGGTTTTTTAATATTAGTAATTTAATATGAATATTGGTGATTTAATTAATAAATATTAAGTGTAGAGTTTATATTTAATAATTTACAAATATTTTTTTAGTCATGAATGAGATTAAATTAAATTTCTAATTTTTTTTTTTTTTTGCTTTTTATCATTTTTTCTATTAAAATATGTATTTAAATGACAATAATACAAACATAAAATAATCATAATAAGATGTCAATTTCCTTATTCATAGTCATGTTTAGATAATGTGAAGTGGATATCTCAAGTATTAAGTATTAACTAGTATAATCACATTATAAAAGTGTTTGATATACATAGATTAGTAATTTTTAAGGAATAGAATTAATAACACCACTAATACAACCTATTAACTAGCAGAATCACATTATAAAAGTGTTTGACATACATAGATTGTTAATTTTTAAAGAGTGAAATTAATAACACTAGCACCAGTAATACAACCTATAAAAATTTATCAAAAACACTTTTATAATATGATTGTCTAACATTAAAAAAAAAAACTATATATACTTCACAAATTACTTCACAAATTCTAGCCCAAACTTCCCTTCAAAGAAAACATCCATACCCCATTTATCTTCATGTTATGTTGATGTAACTCACTAAAAAACAATGTCTAGTAACGCACTCTCCATTTAATCACCAAATGTTTTTAATAATTACATATGGTTTGTACTTTGCATTGTTATCCTTTCCAAAAAAAAAATATTCTTTTTAAAAATGTATATAGACTCATTGTATGCTTCATTTTCCTTGTTATAAATAGTATTTACTTATTTTCTGTATTATTTTTTTTCCACTGTGTATCAATGTGAGATACACATTTTCAATTTTTTTAAAATGAAGATATAACATCCACATTAGTTGGATGTAATATGTGGAAAGAATTTGCAAAGTGTATTTTTGAAATGAACATATAACATAGGTGGATGTAATATGTGGGAAGAATTCTCAAATCTTATCCAAAAAATTTTTAATTAATTATTTTAATTTATTAATCTTTTTACAATACATGTTATTTATTTTAATATAATTTTTTTATTTTTTAATAATTTTTTTTTTTAAATTATAATTGTTTTTATATAATTATATTGTTATATATATATTTTTATATATATAAATTTTTTATTTTTTATTTTTGTAGAGTATTAATTTAAGGTTGACCCTTTTTTTTATAGGGATGCCCTTAATTATGGACACTCAATAAGTGAAGACATGTGCAGTTATTTTTGTTTTATTTTTTAATATTTTTTTTTTTTTGTAAGTAAGTATAATATATTAAAATCCTCTCAGGAACAGAGTAACAAAGCAAAATACATGATGTTCAGTCTGAAGAAGAGGGACTGCCTCAACAGAGGGGAAACCAGTCCATGAACTCAGAATTATCAAGCTGTTCAGTTATTCTATTATTCTATTCTATACTGTTTGTGCTTAAAAACTTAACAAAAACCAGCAGGAAATTGACAGTATAAACATCGGACACCTGCAACTTAACTGATAAGCTAGACATACGGAGAATAATCGGGCCAC
>JASDQU010014588.1:52566-81131 GCA_032191745.1 Picea mariana | reverse complement strand
TAAATAATAAATAAAAATAGAATAATAGGTAATTGCCAGATTTAATTCTCATTTAATCAATAGTTCAATCTTATGACAGCTTTGTGATACCTCAACTGCTCAATAATTCAAATCCTATGGCAACTTTGTGATACCTCAGCACTGCTCAGAGCCGTCAGTTTGTAGGAATTGTAAGAAAAAGGAAAAGAGAAAAGAAAATGATGTAGCTGATTACGATCTTACAACTACTTTGTGCCACCTCAGCTAGTCAATAATTCAAATCCTATGGCAACTTTGTGTTGCCTCAGCACTCCTCTTAGCCTTCAGTTTGTAGAAATCGTTGAAAAGAAGAAGAGAAAATGATGTAGCTGATTATGATCTCCACTGTAAGTGGATTAAGGTTACGCATTTGCAAATTAAGGTTACGTATCTCCATAGAGTCAGAGGTCAAGAACTTCATATCTGTATATAGATATGTAACATCAATATGAAAACTATCCTATTAGGTTACTGGTTCCAATTTTATAGAGAGGAGTTGAGGTGGGAGTCACAAATTATAGAGAGGAGTTGAGGTGGGAGTCATTTGTGAAAAATAAAACTGTCTTATGGAATGTCCAGTCTCAACCCAATTTTACACAATCCTAGTAACAACTTCTGACTCATTGTTTTTCCAGTCAACATTGAAACTAACCCCTGCATAAAATAAACATAGTTTTGAAAAAAAAAAAAATACTATATACACTAGATCTGCATTGGCAATAGGATGAAAAGAAATTCAAGGTAGACGTGGCCACCTTTACTTCACGAATTGTAGCGCAATCTTCGCTTCAAAACAAACATCCATACCCGTAAAACAAAAGGAAAAAGAAAAGAAAATGATGTAATTGATTCTGATCTTAAAAAAAAAATATCAATTCATCATTAAACATGATTATTTCTCATTAAAATGGATAAAGATGATTAACATAACAGTGACAATGAAGATTAACTATGTTTTATGTTTTACTGTGTTTATATTTAATATTTGATTTTAATGCCAATATTAGACCAAATACCTTGGATAATACCTTGATTTATTGTTATGGGAACATAATTTTGAACTAAGACTGCAGAAAATTCTTAATAATAATACTAATAAATTTTATAAGAGGAAAAAAAGATTGTATGGAAAAACTTAATACTAGCACAGCCGCTAACTCGCGACTGGTGAACGCCGAAAAGAATCGGTTGGTAATCTCCGCGCAGTAAACATTTCCCGTCTAATTAAACAAAACCTAGTTAAAAAAAAACTTTAATTGACACAGTAAAAATGCCAGGTCAAAGAAAATCCATGGCTAGTAAATAGTTAAAAAAATAATCCTAATTGGCACAGTAAAAATACCAGGTCGAGGAAAATCCATGGCGGAGTAAATAATGTAGATTGTGAAAACGGTTGAGTTTCATTTATCTTGTGTTACTATTTTAATTTCTGTTAATCACTTACGTGGCAATCAGTTAGCTTTTTTTAATATGATTAGGTAAATGTAAAAAAGTAAACACATAAACGGATGTCTTTATAATAGCTAGGAAGTTAATGATTGAAATCACAGCCATTTATTTTGTGTGACTACTAAGAATATTCCAGCCATATTTAATCCTGTCCATAGAAAACTTATTAAGCACTAAATCCCTATTAAATCAAATCTGCCCATTGTCAATAGGTGTACGCCTTTCGTGTAATAAATCCCTATTAAATCTACCCATTGTCAATAGGTGTACGCCTTTCGGCGTAAATATAAATTAAATCTTTTTAACCATCTAGATTAACTAGAGTTTATGGAGATTCTGATTTCAAAAATTTGGAATATCACGTGATAACCCAATTGTTTTGCAGGCCAGTTGTAACGTCCGTGCAGATGATAGTGTAAATTTTGGGATCTGTTTCATCTGATTACTGAACTGTTTTGCAGGCCAGTTGCATCGTCCGTGCAGAGGACAGTATAAATGTTTACCTTTATCATTTCTAGACATGAAATGAAGTTACTTATCAATTTAAGAAGAAATTTTATTTTATATTTATATTTATGAAGTCATAAATATTTACCAGATTTTTATTTGCTCTGCATTTCTGTACTATAAGCTGTGTATCATTTTTAAGTTTATAGGTATCCTTATAAGGATTAAGGTTTCTGAATATTGATAATTTAATATGAATATAGGTGATTTAATTTATATATATGAAGTATATTAATTAAGTTTATAGGAATTTAATTATTAAAAATGATTAGAATTAATAATTTTTTAGTTACAAATGAGTTTTTAATGATCATATGTTTAGAATATTTTTAATAGTCATAATATAATAATAACAAATTTTAATCTTACTAAAAATCATTAAATTTATTTAATATCCTGATGAACAAAGTTTCATAAACTGATTAAAATGATCATATCCCTTAGTTGTCCAGGTTTACAGAAGCCGTAAGACATCGCGACGCAAAAATATATTTGCAATGGATTGATACGCTTTTTGAGATAAATGCACGGAGTCAAAGAACAGATATTTATCTGCATCAGCACATGTGAATGGAGTAAATTTGCTGCACAGCAACCCAGTCTCTATATATCCAGTCTCTATAATTAAACCCCTATAAGTATATTAATTAAGTTTATAGGGGTTTAATTATTAAAAATTATTAATGTGAATGGAGTAAATTTGCTGCACAGCAACCCAGTCTCTATATATCCAGTCTCTATAATTAAACCCCTATAAGTATATTAATTAAGATTATAGGGGTTTAATTATTAAAAATGATTAGAATTAATAAAAAAAAATTGTTACAAATGAGTTTTTAATGATCATATGTTTAAAAAAAATTTGAGAGTCATTATAAATGAAAGACTATGATTTCAAGTATTAACTTTTTTTTCATAAAAAAACATATTAAATCTTCATTAAAAAATCAATTAAAATAATTAACATAACAATAATTGCTCACTCTGTTTTACTATATTTATGTTTTTTTACTATACTTTGGTTTTCTACTACATTTTCATTTACTTATTTTTTAAATTAATAAATGTTTTATTTTGTTAGATGTTATTAAAAAATGTTATAAACTCCCTCAAAAATAAAAATAAAAATATTTGGTTTTAATGCCATATGAGTTGTTCATATTATACTTATATCTATGAAGTTATAAATATTATTGCAATTAGTTTTTTTTTTTAGTTTTTTTACTTAGATGTTGTTAGCTTCCTTGCATTTTTAGTTGCTATGCATTCGTGGCTTATAAGTTGTGTATCATTTTTTAAGCTTATAATCATCTTTATATTGAATAGGGTTTTTTAATATTAGTAATTTAATATGAATATTGGTGATTTAATTAATAAATATTAAGTGTAGAGTTTATATTTAATAATTTACAAATATTTTTTTAGTCATGAATGAGATTAAATTAAATTTCTAATTTTTTTTTTTTTTTGCTTTTTATCATTTTTTCTATTAAAATATGTATTTAAATGACAATAATACAAACATAAAATAATCATAATAAGATGTCAATTTCCTTATTCATAGTCATGTTTAGATAATGTGAAGTGGATATCTCAAGTATTAAGTATTAACTAGTATAATCACATTATAAAAGTGTTTGATATACATAGATTAGTAATTTTTAAGGAATAGAATTAATAACACCACTAATACAACCTATTAACTAGCAGAATCACATTATAAAAGTGTTTGACATACATAGATTGTTAATTTTTAAAGAGTGAAATTAATAACACTAGCACCAGTAATACAACCTATAAAAAT
Source organism: Picea mariana (assembly GCA_032191745.1). Classification (NCBI taxonomy): domain Eukaryota; kingdom Viridiplantae; phylum Streptophyta; class Pinopsida; order Pinales; family Pinaceae; genus Picea; species Picea mariana. The sequence continues at coordinate 77,353 of JASDQU010014588.1, read as the reverse complement.
TTATCAAAAACACTTTTATAATATGATTGTCTAACATTAAAAAAAAAAACTATATATACTTCACAAATTACTTCACAAATTCTAGCCCAAACTTCCCTTCAAAGAAAACATCCATACCCCATTTATCTTCATGTTATGTTGATGTAACTCACTAAAAAACAATGTCTAGTAACGCACTCTCCATTTAATCACCAAATGTTTTTAATAATTACATATGGTTTGTACTTTGCATTGTTATCCTTTCCAAAAAAAAAATATTCTTTTTAAAAATGTATATAGACTCATTGTATGCTTCATTTTCCTTGTTATAAATAGTATTTACTTATTTTCTGTATTATTTTTTTTCCACTGTGTATCAATGTGAGATACACATTTTCAATTTTTTTAAAATGAAGATATAACATCCACATTAGTTGGATGTAATATGTGGAAAGAATTTGCAAAGTGTATTTTTGAAATGAACATATAACATAGGTGGATGTAATATGTGGGAAGAATTCTCAAATCTTATCCAAAAAATTTTTAATTAATTATTTTAATTTATTAATCTTTTTACAATACATGTTATTTATTTTAATATAATTTTTTTATTTTTTAATAATTTTTTTTTTTAAATTATAATTGTTTTTATATAATTATATTGTTATATATATATTTTTATATATATAAATTTTTTATTTTTTATTTTTGTAGAGTATTAATTTAAGGTTGACCCTTTTTTTTATAGGGATGCCCTTAATTATGGACACTCAATAAGTGAAGACATGTGCAGTTATTTTTGTTTTATTTTTTAATATTTTTTTTTTTTTGTAAGTAAGTATAATATATTAAAATCCTCTCAGGAACAGAGTAACAAAGCAAAATACATGATGTTCAGTCTGAAGAAGAGGGACTGCCTCAACAGAGGGGAAACCAGTCCATGAACTCAGAATTATCAAGCTGTTCAGTTATTCTATTATTCTATTCTATACTGTTTGTGCTTAAAAACTTAACAAAAACCAGCAGGAAATTGACAGTATAAACATCGGACACCTGCAACTTAACTGATAAGCTAGACATACGGAGAATAATCGGGCCACTTAGGCTGGATGTCTTCTGTCCATGGCTCCTCCTCTATGAAAGTGATATGGTCGGCCCAATTCTTGTCACCTTCCCCATCGTCCACTGTGTAATCAACTTTGCTGCTTGAAGTTGCGCCCATATCTTTATCCTTCGTTGCGCCCATAACTTTATCCTTGGTCGCGTCCGCAACATCTTCCTGAGGCGCACTCGGTTCCTGGACTGGAGAATCCTCGTTCTGTCTAGGGATCAGGGAGTCCTGCAGGGAGGCGAGGGTGTTGAGGAAGAGGTCGACCTTGACATCCGTTTCCTGGAGACAGAAGTTGAGGTCTTCCATGCCCAGGCGAACGCCAAACACCAAATCATACAGTGCCGCCATACTATCCCAAAGCTGCTCTGGAGTGGAAGCATCCCGGGGAAGAGGTCCTGCACCTCGTGAAGTCTGATGAGGGTCGAGCTCGGGGTGGGGGGGAGGCATCGGAGGGTCTCCATGTTGACGAGGGGGGGGGAGTGACAGCGTAGGGAACCAGCGCCCACGAAAGGGAGTGATCATGCTCCATGCGACGCGAGGTAAAAGAGAGGTGGCCGGATTGGCTGCGAGAGGAATGGCTGCGAGAGGAAGAGCTGAAAGAGAACGAAGCAGAGCGAGAAATGGAGGGTCGTCGAGGCTTCTAGGGCGAGCCTCGCCTTGGCCTCCCCCGTAGCCGCGTCATGGTGAAACAGCGACTGTAGACAAAGGAGATATGATGCACGCTGTGGGAGCACAAAAGATCAGAGGAAACAGAGCCGAGATTATGCCGGTGCCACTGCAGAGCTCGCTCTGCTAGCAACCAGCTACAACAAACAAGGCACATTACAATCGATTGCATGGTATGAAACCCAAAAGGAGGAGCAGCTGCGTTAATGGGTGCATTAAAACCCATTCGTAATGCGTTTACGGAGCATTTAAGCGCTGGGGGGAGGCACGAGTAGTTCACGTGCCCCCACGTCTTGTAGCCCGTCACCCGCCTCCATTGACTGTCGCGTAACCCGCACTAACACCCCATCCGGGGGGATATCCATCGTGCTGGCCTTCTGGATACAGTGATGGAGGATATGGTGGTTCGGATCGTCTTCAGCACTACAGAGGAGGTTTGAATCCTCCCAGGTAGTACCCAAATTAGCTAAGTCATCTGCCACCTGGTTTGCCTTCCTTCTGATGTGTGTGGGGATGATGATGCGATTAGGGTTTATTAGCCCTGCAATGGTCTAGAGGCCATGAGAGAGTCTCCATATGGGGGAGATACTGTCTGGATTTACCCCATTTATAAGTCGTCGCAGTAGGCCGATGACTAGTTGCGAGTCTCCCTCGACAAAGAGCTTTGTGTAATTGTATTTTATGGCTAGCTGCAGGCCCTTGATCAGACCCCATAGTTCAGCAACATTATTGGTGGTATGTCCAAGGGAGCCTGCTCCTATGACAAGAATGTGCCCACGAGAATCGCGGAAGACTACCCCATAGCCTGCAGCTCCGGGGTTGCCCTTAGAGGCTCCGTCGAAGTTGAGTTTGACGAAGTCCTTCGGCGGGGGGGACCAGAAAGAGGGGCTAGAGGGAGCTGTAGAACGAGGTGGGGAGGAGGGAGCGGGGGGAGGGTGCAAGAGGGTTCAAGAAAGAAGGATAGGGGATTCAGAGGAGGGACAGGAAGATTCTGAGCAGGACCAGTTCTGAAGGTGAATGGTCTCCAGGATGCTACGACGGCATTGAAGCCAGCATTGCTGCCACGGAGAAGAGAGGTTCCTGAATAGTCTACGGTTTCTTTCTTTCCATGTGTTCCAAAGGATGAAGCCAGGAAGGAGCTGCCAAATAAGGTTGAGGATAGGCGAGTGGAAGGCTGAATCTCTCCAGTTCAAAATCGTTTCAAGGAGGTTGTCCCTGTCACGGTACAAGGTGCGCATAATGGTGGCTGCTTGATCCCAGATTTGGCTGGTGTAGGGGCAAGTGTTAAGGAGGTGGTTTAAAGTTTCTTCAGCCTTACCACAGAGAATGAAAAAAGAAGGGCCCAGAAAGTCCCTTTTTCGTAGGTTATCCCAGGTTAAGACACTTGAGTGTGAGATCAACCAAAGGAAAAGGGTGATTTTCGACCAGTGTTTGAGACTCCAGATTTTTTGCCAAATTTGCGACGCTGGAAGGTGGTTTGACTGCGTCTTAAGTTGATAGGCTTCCTTGGTGTTGAAGGTGCCTTGCGTCCCATAGCCCCAGTGTAGGATATCGTTTCCCTCAATTTTTGGGATTTTTCGCTTTGCCAGTTCAGCTTGCAAAGGAGTGAGGTTGATGTGCTGGTCCAAATTCATGTGTTCCCTATCCACTCGCCAAGTGCACTAGTTTGCCTCTGTGTTGTCGATTTGCTAGTAGTCTGCTACCTTGGTCAGACCTGCCTGTGCCGCTTGAGTGCAGATTTCAGGTGCCCATGCTTCATCTTCCAGCGCTGGCCATTGATGCCATGAGTCCTTCCAAAAGAGGGCAGTTTCCCCGTTGCCTATCTCCCAGAAGGCATGTTGCGTGATCAGTTGTCTATTCTGTTTGGCCGCTGTCCATATCAGGGAGCCTTGGTCATCCCCATTCCAGCGAACGAGGCGATTCTCTGGCAGGCCCGGGGTGTATTTCTTCCTCCAAAGTTTGGCCCAGAGCTCCCTGGGGTGTTTTAGCCACCTCCACCAGATTTTGGCACTGAGTACTTTGTTCATTATGCCTGGATCTCTCAAGCTGAGACCTCCTTGATTTTTTGGCTTGAATAGCTTGTCCCAGCTTACAAGCGCTATTTTCTTCTCTTTGGCGAGGCCTTGCCATAGGAAATTCCTTTGTATGCTTTTGATGGCTGTGAGAATGAATTTAGGGGCCGCGAAGGTGGAGAAAGCATAGATCGGGAGGGCTTGGAAGACGACTTTGAGCAGGATAAGCCGAATGGGAAGATTAAGAACTCGGAAGGTCCAGGAGGACAATCTTTTAGAGAAGGACGAAAGGAGAAGATCCCAAGAGGAGTTTTTGAGAGCATTATCAATTAGAGGGATCCCAAGATATTTAGATGGAAGGGAGCTTCGCTTGAAACCAAGGAGATCCGAGATGTGTCACTGAATCTGAGGGGGGGTGTTGAAAAAGAAGATAAGGGATTTATCTTTATTGCATTCCAGACCTGAGGCTTCCGAAAAGGATGAAAGGATAGACTGGATAGAGACGGCTTCTCGKACAGTGGGGCTACCCATYAAAAGAGTGTCATCGACAAACTGGCTRTGCGAAAGAGGGGGAGAGATGCCATGGAGGGGCAGAYCGGTCARAAGATTWTTWTCCAGGGCTGCATGGATGGAGCGGCTGAGGCCCTCRGTCATGATTATGAAGAGAAAGGGGGASAGGGGGTCRCCCTRTCTRATWCCTCKWGAGGGAGAGAAAGGTTTCGAGGGAACTCCATTGATAAKAAGGGAGAAGAAGGCCGAGGAAGYAAGATTAATAATCCARGTTACCCAGTTTTGATCAAAGCCAAAAGCTAGAAGCATGGCCTGCATGAAMTCCCAACTGAGCTTGTCAAAGGCTTTAGAGAGATMTARTTTGAGAAGCATACCKGGGGTCTTGGTTTTTTGYAGRGAGTGAATGACTTCATGAGCTAAAATTACGCTGTCCATGATTTGTCTGCCTTCGACATAACCAGATTGCTCTGGGGAGATGATTGCTGGTAGAATGGGCTTGAGTCTACGAGCTATCACTTTTGTGAGGAGCTTGTAGATGACGTTGCAGAGCGCTATGGGTCTGTACTGCGCTGGCCTGTGCGCGTTTCCTTATTTAGGGATAAGGGTGATAAAAGTTGCATTGAGGGCTTGTAAAATTTGGCCCGTGGCCCTTGAATCTTCTAAGATCTCCCAAACCTCGGTGCATATCATGGGCCAGCAGTGGTGAAAAAAATCGCTGGTGAAGCCGTCCGGTCCAAATGCTTTGCATTTGGGAGTGTCCTCAAGTGCCTGGTCCACTTCTTCTATTGAGATAGGGTGGAGGAGGGCTGCATTTTTCTCCTCGGTTATGAGGGCTGGCACATGTCTTGTAATTTTTTGGATAGCTTCACCCCTGTTTTGGATGGGTTCCGTTAGGAGATTCTGGAAGTGCTTGATCAAAGTTTTTTCCAGGTCCTCGTGGGATTGTATGATTGCTCCATCCTCTGAAATTAGATGCGTAATTTTATTGGAATGCTTTCGCTGGATAGCAGTGCGATGGAAGAACTTTGTATTGCGCTCCCCTTCCTTGAGCCAGACGATGCGCGAATTTTGTTTCCACAAGAGTTCTTCCTGTTTTTTCCTGGTTTCCAAATGCTGGATTACCTTCATTTCTTGCTCTTTCAGAGCGTCCGTGAGGCCTTGGTCTCTGATCATCCTCTGGATCTCCCCCATTTGCTGCCTCAAATCTTTTTGAGAGTCAAAGATATTGCCAAAGGTGTGTTTATTCCATCTTTTAAGCGTTTGCTTCAAGTTTTTGAGTTTTTGCTGAAATTTATACATTTTGGAGCCATAGGGGATTTCTGCCTGTCTCCACCACTCTTGAATGTTTTTTTGGAAGTCAGGGTGATCAAGCCAAAACTGTTCGAACCGGAAGGGCTTTTTCCACGGCGTTGCCTGGACGTCCACCCACAACTGAATGGGCCAATGGTCTGACCCAGAGAGATCTAGTATAGTGGAATCCATGGCCACTCCTTCCATAAGAAAGGCTTCTGATGTAAGGAATCTGTCCAGTTTACAATTGACCTGGTGTGCTCCTGTCCTCCTGTTTGACCAAGTATATAGGCCATTACTATGCTCCAAATCGATAAGGTTGAGGTCTTCTATGAGATTGTTGAAATCGTTTGTGTCCCGATCCAATCTCCTTGATCCTCCCTTTTTTTCTGTCAGAGTGCGGATGATATTGAAATCTCCGTCGATGATCTACCTATCCCTCTGGGTGATGTTGGGTGTATGGAGAAGGCTATGGAGAAAATCCTGCTTATCCCCTGGGGTAGCTGGGCCATATAAGTAGGTTAAGTGACCGGGCCGATTTGAACCAATGAGTCTGTATTCAGCAGTAATGGACCATTTGGTGGCACAAAAATTGTTCAGAAGCACGTTGTTGGTGTTCTAGAGGATGGCGAGTCCTCCTGCAGTTCCTATGGCGTCTACTCAGACTATTCCACCTTGTTTCCAGCAGTAGGGGAGCATCCTGTCCATACCCTCGGATGTGCATTTTGTTTCCTGCAATAAAAAAATATCTGGTGTTTCTTCTATGATCATTTCCCATAGCATTTTTTGTTTGCTACGACCATTGAGACCTCTGATATTCCACGAGATAATCTTCATGATGATGGGGGATTGGGGAGAGGAGGGAAACTGTCCAAAATCAAGTGAATCTATCCAGAGTTCACCATAAAATTTCCTATTTCTTGTATAAGCTTACTAGTGGATTTCCTCCCTCTTTTCTTTTCTTCTTTCTGAACTTTGCTTGGGGTTTTAGATTGATTGGTTTGAACACCCAGGGCCTTGCTAGCTCTAGCCGAAGACCCTGCTGACGAGTTGAGGAATACTTTGTGTACTTTTCTCAGCTGATCTCTGGGGATGGTGTAGAGATTTTGATGTCGATAAGTGTGCTCAAGGTGTTCTAGATCTACTCCGACCAAATCTTGTTCTTCTAACTCCATTTCTTCATCGCCGTCATTTGTTTCCGGCTGATCTAACTGTTCCTAAGTCAGGCTCGGGTGGGTAGGAGGGGGCACATTGATTTGAGGGGCGTGGCCTTTAAACTGGTTCTCGGCTTGGGGTACGTTGTGCAGGGGAGGGGAGTGTGGCTGCTTTTGTTGGAGAGGGGGCTGCTGGATGGTATTATTTAGGGGATTTTCAGGTTGATCTTCCAAGATAGCGAATTTATTACTAGTGGAGGGGTCCTTACTTACTTGGGATGGTTGCTTCCTGGTACCCTGACGCCGTCATCCTGCCGATTGAGCGAAGCCCTCCTTGTCTTTACCGGTGTTTGGGGCACCCTCCTTGTGAACCGCATTGAGTGGGCATTCCCAGAATAAATGGCCGTGTTCATGACATTTTCTACAGCGGAAGCGGATATGCTCATAATCAATGGTTTGCGACCATTCTTCGTCATGGTACTCCAGCGTAATGGAACTTGGGAGTGGCTTGGCTATGTTCAGGTACACGCAGATTCTCGCATATGAGGTGTATCTACACTGCTTGGTGGCTTCAGAGGACTTCACATAGACGCCAATGGTGTTGCCGATACCTGCTAGTACCTCTTCCAACCAAAACTCCTATGGGAGGGAGTACAGTCTGATCCATACCGACGCGTGGGCGAAGTCCTCCTTCTCAGGACTAAATTTTCCTGTCCAAAATCTCAGGAAAAGGCCAGCCGAGTTATAGAAGTAAGGTCCTCCATCAAAGATCCGATTGCGGTCTTCTGAGTTATGAAAGATAATGGTGAAAAACCCTTTGGACCCCAGCTGTAGGTCATAATGACCCTTGGGATTCCACCAGTACTAGATCCATTTGATCAAATCTCTCTTAGAGGGCCAGAGCCCTAGAAACTTTCCTACAAGAGCATTATCACGCATGTACTGTTTTTGTTCCTCTATGCGTGGTGAGCTTACAAGATACTTTGGGGCCTGAGGCGCCTGTGGGATGCACTTTCTGGGAATCCAAGGGGCCGTCGCTTTTGCTGGGGCCGTTCCCTTGTCTGGGTCAATATCCATATCGCGGTCCTTGAAGGTTCCTTCCTCTAAGAGAGCCGCGCGCAGATCAGGAGGTGTCTCAAACGTGGGTCTTTTCGTGCTCAGTGCAACATCCTTGCCGTTAGTGACTTGGCTGTAAGAGGCGTCGGACGACGTCCCCTCTTTGTGGTTTGGGGGCCCCTGCGGGGCGGCCATCAGTTGGGCGCAGTTCGAGACGACTGGAAGTTACAGAACCCTAGTTGCAGAGTGAAAGAAAAAAACCAATTTTTTTTTATATATTTTTTAATATTTTCTTATATATAATGAAAGGGGTGATATTGTATAAAAATAAAATAAAAATTCTTATATATAATGAAAGATATTAGTATAGTATATTTAAAAATCTTCATTACTATGTAATGTGGTTTCAACTATGTTTCTATCAATCTATTTAAAATGGTGTATGTAGAGAATATGAATACATAAAATGAATGAAAAGAAGAGGGATTATTAAGAAAATAGGGTTTGATATTTAATTTATTTTTTACATTATTTAGGGTTAAATTGTTTGTTAGTTTTTCTTTTATCTCTTTAATAGTGTTTTTCAAGATGAGATTTTCTTAGACCTTGCTTTCTTGGCTTGATTGTTTATGTTTTTCCATTTCTTCTAATCTAGCTTTCATTTTCTTATCTTAGTCTCAAACCTAATATTCTATTTTTTATCTTATCTTCTAATGACCTAAATTTGTTTTTCAACATTAACTCTAAATGTGTTTGAATTTTTTCTTCTTTCTCCTCCCCCTTTTTCTAAAGACTCTATATATTCATAAAAGTTATCTAGGGTGACTTTGCTAGACCTCCCCTTTATAGGTTGAGGTTTTGTAATATGTGGTCGAGTGGTCATAATGGTTCATGAGATGATAATCACTTCAAAATCATTTATATCACCATAGAGATAACCTCCATAGATTATATATCTAAAATTTGTGGCAATCACCATAATAGTCACCTACCACGAGATTTTCTACAGACATTATAACCCACAAAATTATCACTTGCAGCAGAGACTAAATGTGATAAGGAGATGAAGCTTCAAAGATCGTTACTAAAATGATAGACAACGTTGTTGTAGTTGGTATTGATCAATCAAATGTATCACCCTTCTCCAAATCCTATCCAAAATCAATGTCAATGGAACCAAATATTGAGCTCATTGTGCATTCTACAAAAGAATGTGCAACAACCTCATGATTTAGTTCCATTGACATTGATTTTGGCAAGGATTTGGAAATGGGTGATACACATGATTGATTTATCCCAAATACAATAACTATCATTTCCCTATAGGACGCCTAAACGAATATTGCGATCGTTTGTCTCCTGAGAGTGTGCAACACCATGATAGTTCTTACTTAGTTGCTTCGCACACCAACAATGTTTCGTCCTAACTACGCCTCTTCACATAGAGAATACCCATACTCTGTTTTAGGATACCGACAAGTCACATTCCTACTCTAGTGTAACTCTTTCTTACGTAGACATTTGTTAACTTCTTTAACACTTAGTCTTCAAAATTCATCCAAAAGATCATCAACAAAACAAACAAAACAGACAATAGAAACATAGATAAAGTGTGAGCGGCACGAACCATGCCTAACACCCAACTAAGTATTTTTTATAGAAGAACAGTTATAATGTGAGCACTACCAACTCAGTTTACAATAAGGTAGAATCAAATGACTATCCTTACCTCACCAAGACACTCATGAATAGATCCATCACCACAAGTCTCTTTGACACAATTTTCCTTACTGCCACTTGCGGTGCACCTTAGACGTGCCTTCGATCACAGTCTTTTTGTCTCTTCTTTTCCATTGACATTGACTCCTCATTTCCTTCGGTTATGTCTCCCACATGCCTACACAAACCTGCATTTATCCAAAATCTTCCCAGAGTATTATTTCCTTGTTATGTGAATCGAACCCTCCTCCTCAAAGAAGAACAGTCCTCCTAGACTAGACTGAATTGGATATTTGAGGTAGTTCCTTCTCTTCATTTTCCTCATAAGTGTAGAGCTCTCTTTCTCCAATTATTTCCAAAACTTATTTCCTTCTTGGTTTTCCAACCTTGTTTTCTTATAGTCTCTCCAACGATGATCCGAAAAGGTATTTTAAATGACAATGGTTGAGTTATTATGCATGTGTTAATTAACTAATTAGGAAGCTGGATGAAAGAGGAAGAAATATGACAGCCCCATAAACATATACAGATCTAAAATAAATCAAGAAGAACAAAAAACCATAGAAAACCAAAGTGATAACGAAGTTCAACAATATTGCCTATGTCTTCGGGCCTTTGTCTCAGTGGGTGAGGCTTTCTTATTTCTGTTCAAAGATTATGGCATCACAATAGTGACAAAAGGTTAACAAACTGATATGTTCTTGTTCTACTAGATCTCTAGAACCCAACAAAAGAAACGACACTGAAATTGGATGACTGGAGCTCCTAGAAATGGCCCGCAAAGGTGTGCTCCTCAATAGCTTCCCTCCATAAAAATGGCTTTGTCTTGGAAAATCTTCAGCATAAACCTTCTCTGAATCCCCTTCTTGGCTCCAAGAATCCCTATTTTATATAGATCTGAAGTTGGTAACCATATCCCATATTCCCCGCAATATCTGGCCTCAAAAAGGGCCCAATATCCCCCGAAAAGGGCCAAAAATCTCCAAACAAAACTGAATAAATAAATGAAAATCACTATATTAAAGTTAAGAAAACCCACTTCTGCATATATTTCAATGCATCCCCTCTATCCCCTAGTCATATGGGAGCCTCCATGTAGCTAGGCGCTAAAGGTTTTTGCATTGGCCCCCCTTGCTAACTTGGCTCCTAGTCCTGAGCACTGAGCCATGTGGCCTCGGGCTTATCATTCCACATGCTAAACTTCCATACATAAGAATGGTTTAATCCCCCGTCATTAGGCTTGTGGTTACGCCCCTGGTTGTCGGGCTTTCCCGATCAACTGGGGCTAACCTCTATACATCCACACCAAGTGCCAATGGAGGGTAAGATGGTATCCCACAAGAACCAGGAGCTATCCGCTCAACATCCATGCTCAACCATTATAGTTTGATTCGTATGTTGTCTCGTCAGAACCGGGGCTGGATCTTATGTAACCATCGTGCCAAGAAATATACACGATCAAGTGGTAAGGGTCATGTGGAGAGTCCATGGGCGATGGGGCCTATCCCTAGTCCTTGCTGGATTTACTTCACACACACCTAGGATTTATTTTTCCTAAGGTTATTCATTGTTTATTAGTCATAATTAGTCATTATCCAGTCTCCTATATTTTAGGGGAGAATATTCCACCTGGAGAATATTCTCTTTCAGTTGACACTTCAGTTTCACTAGTTGAGTTGAGTTCAGATGTTGCATTGGTTTTGTCACCATGTAACATTGGGATCATCACCAACTCACTACTCTTTGTTCAGCGAGTTAACTAAAGACTAGTTGACTAGTTAACTTAGCTAGGTGGTAGTTCACTCCCGTAACTGCCTGAGAGACTAGACTAGGTGGAAGTTTTCTCTTGTAACTGTTGGTGTGTGTCCAGATCAATCTAGACCACCACTATGGCTCATTAGTTACTCATTTATTCTATATATATTGTAAATTATTCACTCTTTGAGTGTGGAATACGGTTAATGAGAATTCTTCCATTCTTTCTATTTTGCTTCTTCTTTCTTAATTTTTGTCTGCAAATGTGTGTAGTATTTTCTGGCTAGATCTATTATGTGCAGTTTCAACACATTTACATGGTATCAGAGCCGACAGACTGCTAATCAAGAGCTACACCAAATCATTTTTTGCAGGTTTAAAATATTGAAGACAACAAAAGATGGATTATTCGTTGAAAATACTTCTCACACCTCATAACTATTTGGAATGGAAGCCAAAGATTCTACTTTTTATCAGAAGTAGAGGCTTATACCAAATAACCATGGAAATGGAAGTAGAGCCTGATTTTGTCGATGAGAAAAATGACTTTCTCAATAGACAAGATATGGCCATAGGAAGGATCGACATGTTTGTTTCTCCCTAACTTTTCCATCAAGTATATGAAGAATCACAAGGATCAAATCCAAATGAATTATGGATCAGATTGGAGGCTTTATTTGGGAATAAAGAATATTGTGAAGATTTCATGCAGGAGGTCGAACAGATAGAGCCAGAAGAGAAGCCATCAAAAGGTCAAGCCTCTTATTATGAAGAGTCTTCTACAAAAGTATTTGCAGAAATTTGTATTCCATTTGAAGATGTTGTCTACACCATTTCAGATTTATTTTTTGAATTTCATGTAGAAGATATATGGCATGCATCTCAGGAGTCACATGCATACACTTTTTCATGCACCATGCATGTATCTCAGGAGACAAGAAGCGAGCCGTGCACATCAGATGCCATTATGATATATTCTGAGAAACATTTTCAGAAAAAAATAGATATTTGAATTCCTCTCAGGAAAATATCCAATTTCAAAAAACAAATCATCCAAAATGGATTCTRGAAAGTGAATTTATGATCGTTTCAAAATCAACAAAATTTAAGCATTTTTCTGGAAACGRCCGCATGATTTTCAAAATTTCATCCAAAATTTAATTGGATATTATTCATTACAATAAGATAAAGTGGATATGTGTGGAAATATCAATGATTCATCTACTTCATCAGATCTATGCAAACATCTACATCTTCAAAAAAATCTTCAAGGAGCACAAACTTGCAAAGTTGYGAGGTCTTCTTGGAGTGAAGAACAAGGCTGCTTAGCAACTGTTTTTTGTTCCTTCTCATTTTTTATTTTATGCATTGTAATTTGAGGGGGTTTTTGTTCCCATGAGGTTTTCCCTCTTTCCTCATTTAGTTCAGTGTATATTTTGTATTTGGGTACCTAACATGGCTTCGTAGCTGGGACCCATTCTTTATTCTCACCATACTGATGTTCAAGAGGGGTGTTGGATTTACTTCACATACCTAGGATTTATTTTTCCTAAGGTTATTCCTTGTTTATTAGTCATAATTAGTCATTATCCAGACTCCTATATTTTAGGGGAGAATATTCCACCTGGAGAATATTCTCTTTCAGTTGACACTTCAGTTTGACTAGTTGATTTGAGTTTAGATGTTGCATTGGTTTTGTCACCATGCAACATTGGGATCATCACCAACTCACTACTCTTTGTTCAATCAATTAACTGAAGACTAGCTGACTAGTTAACTCAGCTAGGTGGCAATTCACTCTTGTAACTGCCTGAGAGACCAGACTAGGTGGCAATTTACTCTTGTAACTGCTGGTGTGTGTCTAGATCAATCTAGACCACCACTATGGCTCATTAGTTACTCATTTATTCTATATATATTGTAAATCATTCACTCTTTGAGTGTGGAATATGGTTAATGAGAATTCCTCCATTCTTTCTATCTTGCTTCTTCTTTCTTAATTTCTCTCTGCAAATGTGTGTAGATCCATTTTGTGGAGGCTCGACACATTTACAGCCCTAACCTCGATCGATATTATATTCATTGCAACATAAATAAAATTTAAGTCGTTAAGGGTTAAGAAACGCCTGGTAGGCGGGCTTGTAGCCTAGCCTATGCCTAAGATGTTCCCCCCACTTCAAAGGTCACACGGTCGATTTCCCTTGACTGTAAAACTTTTGCAATAACCCTTTAACCAATGAATGGGTGCCACATGACAACCCACGTTTGGGCCACGTGGCACCACACCACTCACCCACATAATCTGCCATGTGTCAATTAAAAATTTGTCCACTTGTATACTAGTAAGTCTTCCCAGTTAGCAACCAACCACGTTAGCACACCCTCCATGTGTCAGACTTGCCATGTCATCTGTATGGGAATGCCACGTGTCACCCTTGCAGTGGTGACATGTGTCACCCCCATATTGGTCCACCTGTCCTGTCCACATCAGCGTCCTGTATTGTCAGTTTCCATGTTTCCCCTTACCACGTCAGTTGTATGTCAGTACATCCTATACAGTCATCTTCCACATGGCACTATATGGACTATACAGTCATCATTGTTTTCCATGTTTGGCCAAATGAACAAATCACCATATCTGGAGCATATGACGTCCATTTTATCCCTTTCAAGATGCAGTGGGTTCGTATAAATGAGCCATATGCACACATCTATTTTGAATCCATTCTAAGAACTTTGATTTTTTAGGCCTTTCTAAGCCCCCATCAAGCTCCTGGATCCAAACTTGGATCACACCTCCACACTAAAGACCCTTTGATCCCACAAAAGGTTACTTACTAGTCATCAATCTCGTGATAGGCCACCCAACTTGTTCCCTGTCTTTGAACTTTGTCCTGTGCACCTGTCTCATTAAGATCAACTGTAACACAATCATGACAACTGACATCATATTGTTATCCATTTGTACCCTGTCACATCTTACTGAAGCCACTATCATCCATGTAGACAACATTACTAATGACAACATCAAAAATATGACTACAAATGAGCTTATATGCTTGTAATATTTGCACGACATTGGCTTGTCTTGAAGCAAACTGTGATTGATTTTCCATTCTACAATCATCTCATGTTCTTTCTTAAGATTGATTACTTGATTTGAAATAATTATATGTGTGTTTCTTTCTTGATTTTCCTTTCCTAATTGTTCCATTTTTTGAAGAGTTTTATTTGACTTTACATGATGAGCATGAACCAGATATTCTTGACCTGCTTTGGTTAAATGATATTGATTTTTTTCTCTGTAGAAGATTTCTTTATGATTTTTAAGTGTGTAAGTCTTATGACACATGTTTGTTTGTAATCCCAATTTATTAACCAATTCCTTTGAAATTAAGTTAGTTTGAGATCCACTATATATCAATGTGTCAACCTTAGTGTGTCTCATGATGACCCTTATGTGAAACAAGTTACTTCTACAATCAATTCCTTCACCAATTTTACCTATCATACCAACCAATGAGACTTTAGATTCATCATCTGAATTCGATCCCAAGTATGTGGGTCATGTTGTTTCCACAACTGTTTTCCTCCTTTCTTTTCCTTGAACCACTTCGGTCTCTTCTCGGGATGCAATTGCCAACAATGGTCCTCATCATGCCCCTCTTTCTTCCAATGCTTGCAATAGGGCTTCTCTTCCTTTCTAGTCACTGCATTTTCCTTCTTGCCATGCCACTTTCTTTTGTCCTCTTTCCTTGAAGACGATTCCCCTGATACACCAACACCTGTTTTCCCTACTTCAATGTATGTTGATTGAATAGAAACCTCATCAATATTAGTTGGTCCAAATATGAATACAGTATTTCAAATATGTATAGGTAAACCTCCTATATACTTCATTAGAGTTTCTTGGGTATGTAAAGGAATATCTAACATCAATGCCATTTTACGAAATCCATCGGTATATTCTTGCATTGTTTGTCCTTTTCTTAGTTTTAAAGCTTTCCATTCAATTAATGTTTTCTATTTATAACACAAAGGATAGAATTGCTTTATAAGTGCATAAATAAAATGTTTCCATGATGGAAATACATTACCCACTTGTTGCATGCCATTTTGCAACTTTCTTTACCACCAGATGAGTGGTGTGCCTACAAGTCTCAATGATGCCAATTTGATTTGAGTGACCTCACCCATGATCTGTTGCACACTGCAATAAACCTCCATTTGTCTAACCCAATTGTCAAATTTCTCCGCATTAACTTCACCATCATATATGGGTAATTATAATTTAACATCAAATTTTAATAAAGGCATTTCATTATTATTTTTATGAACATGTTTCTTTTCATTGGATTTAGAACTTGAACTTGAAGAAGAAGGAGAAGAAGGAGGTGAAGATGGATTTGAAGGAGGAATTTGAGGAGGATCCTCTCCTTATTCACTTTTTCCTTTTGAAGATTCAATGAGATTTGGATGCTTTTGTTCCAAGTAATCCTCATACAAAACCTTCATCATCTTTGACATGGTGAAGAAATTTTTTCTAAAATCTTTCTCATCCTAAGAAAGTCCCTCTTACGAAGCCATCTTCTCTCTTTGACAAGTTCTCTTTCTCAATCCAATCAATGGATTCTCTTCAACAATATCTCCTTCACCACGATGTATAATTTCCTTGGTTAACATGCAAAACTCAAATCCAAACATCAACTACCTCTAATACCACTTGATTCAAAAAGATCTTTTAAATGACAATGGTTGAGTTATTATGCATGTGTTAACTAACTAATTAGGAAGATGGATGAAAGAGGAAGAAATATAATAACCACATAAACATATACATACCTGAAATAAATAAATAATAACAACAAACCATAGAACACCAAAGTGATAACAGAGTTTGGCAATCTTGCCTATGTCTCTGGGCCTTTGTCTCAGTGGGTGAGGCTTTATTATTTCTATTCAAAGATTTAAAATGACATAATAGTAGTCCCAAAAGGTTACAAAAATGATATGGTCTTGTTCTACCAGATCTGTAGAACCCAAAAAAATAAACGACACCAAAGTCAGATGACCAGAACTCCCAAAAACGACCCGCAAACGTGCGCTCCTCAATAACTTCCCTGCATAAAAATGGATTTGGCTTGGAAAACATTCAGCATAAACCTGCTTGAAATCTCCTCCTTGGCTCCAAGAAGCCCTGGTTTATATAGATCTAAAGTTGGTAACCATCTCCCAACTTCCCCCCCAAGATATGGTCTAAAAAAGGGCCCAATATCCCCCCAAAAGGGCCAAAAATCTCCAAAAACAATTGAATAAATCAATGAAAACCATTATATTAAAGTAAATAAAAAACCCACTTCTGCATATATTTTGGCGAAACCCCTTTATCTCCACACCCCTGGTCATATGGGATCCTCCATGTGGCTAGGCGCCAAAGGTTTGTGAGTTGTCCTCCCTTGCTAACTTAGTTCCTAGTCCTGAGCATCGAGCCATGTGGCCTCAGGCTTATTGCTCCATGTGCTAAACTTCCATACACAAAAATGGTTTAAGATCCCATCATTATGCCCATGGTTATTCCCCTGGTTGGCGGGCTAGCCTGACCGATCGAGGATAACCTCTATACACCCATGCCAAGTGCCAACGAAGGGTCACATGGTATCCCACAAGAACTAGGATCTATCTGCGCTCAACCGTTATAGTTTGGGTCGTATGTTGTCTCATCGGAACCAGGGATAGAGCTTACGTAAACATCGCACCAAGAAATATACATGGTTGAGTAGTAAGGGTTATGTGGAGAGTCCACCAAGGGCTGGGGCCTAGCCCCATCCCCAACCTCCGTCAATATTATATTCATTGCAACATAAATAAAAGTTAAGTCATTAAGGGTTAATAAACACTCGGTAGGCGGGCTAGTAGGTGAGTTGGTAGCTCGGCCTATGCCCAAGACGTTCCTCTCACTCCATAGGTCATGCAGTAGATTCCCCTTGACTCCAAAGCATTTTCAATAACCCTTTAACCAATGAATGGGTGCCACGTGGTAGCCCACATTTGGGCCACGTGGCACCACACCACTCACCCACATAATCTGCCACATGTCAATCAACAATTTGTCCACTTTTCTTTCATTAAGTCTTCCCATTCAACAACCAACCACATCAGCACACCTGCCATGTGTCAGACCTGCCATGTCATATGTATGAGTGTGCCATGTGTCACCCTTGTAGTGGTGACATGTGTCACCCCCATATTGCTCCACCTATCATGTCCACATCAACATCATGTATGGTTAGTTTCCATATGTCCCCTTGCCACATCAGTTGTACGATCGTACGACCTGTATAGTCAGTTGCCACATGGCACTGCACGGACTGGACAGACTGTACAATAATCATTATTTTTGCTTATTTGGCCAAATGAACAGATCACCATATATGGAGAATACGACATCTATTTGAGCCTGTTCAAGTTGTGTTAGGTTCTTATCAACGAGACCTCTACACAAATCCATTTTGAAGCCATTCTAAGAAATTTTATTTTTTAGGCCTTTATGAGCCCCATCAAGCTCCTGGATTGAAATCTAGATCAAACGGTAACCATGCAATCTGTCCCATCCTTTTGAGGTGTCATTCCCCTTCATGAACCGATGTCCATTAAATCATCACACCCCTTCATGGACCCTGTATCCCACTGAAACCACGTGCTCTCAACCATCATGCCCCTTGGGATCGACGTACCCAGCCATGGGCCTCCTGTTATGTCGATGTCCCCCATCCATCCAACCAACTCGTTGTCTTGGGTGCACACACCCCTTAGTGATCTAGGTGGATATCGAGGGGCACCCACCTTTTCCAAATGGCTCAAAACAGTTTTCTGGCCATTTTGGCAATTTACTATTTTTAGCAGGTTTTCACTTTCGGGGCCATTTTGAGGGCCTAAATGAAGTTTTTTCAATATAGAGGTTATCAATGATATCCGAAGGCATGATTGAGCCCCCAAAATGAATCTCCTCGACGATACCTTTCCAACGAGCTATCACACGCCTAAAACGGAGATCGTATGCAAAAGTTACGATCCCGGGAAGTTGATGCACCAACTTACCCAAACGGGGCCCACATGACTTTTGGCGCTTCATCTCCTAGGGTTAGGTTTTTGGATGTATAGGACTTTTGGCATTCCCGTCTATTGTAAAAAATTCCTTCCGAGCCTCATTGTAATCATCTTCTTGTGAATGCGAGTAGCCGTCACATCTCTTCTCAGAGATAAGCTGCCACCATTCTAGCGAGTCTTTCACTCTGTATTTTTATAGTCTCTGTACATTTCTTTCATTAATAGAAATCATGTATTACTGTATCTCTGTGTTTATGGTTTCGTCTCTGATACATTTCTTTTATATTATTGAATATCTGCAATATCTCTGTGCATTTCTTTATTATATCTCCGCTCTCATTTCGTGCCAAAAATAATCCGAATCACTTAGTGAGTCAGGTTGACTCTCCTAAGTGCACTCCCCATGCCTTAGTAAATTTTACATTTGTCGATGGAACACCCAAGTCTCACGCTCAACTCATCACTAAACCATTTGTTGTCTAAATTTCATTTCAAGGATCTTGGGTAGATTTTTTCACTAGCACATCACGTGCCCAAGGAACCCCAACTCCCCTCTATATAAAAACTTTGATTTCTTCATTCTCACTGATCATATTGTCTGCCCAATTCAATCTATGGTGGAAGTGCATACACCTGAGCTAAGCTCCCAAGGCCTTAATTCCCCCCCACCTCAATTCACTCTCATCCCTAGAAACATCCACAAAATCCATGATCTCCAAGTCTATGTTTGAACTTGTGCCTCCAATGCCACTAAGTCTGCTATAAACCCAATTTTTTATGACAACTAGAAACCCTAATATTCTGTCGAAGTGGAAACCCCAAGTTTCCCAATGAAGTAGAATCCCCAAGTTTCCAACTCATCCAACAATCATCCATGACTTGTGAAAACATCCACACTATTGTACCCAAATTTTTGTGCAACCCAACTATCTACAACAATGGAAATAAATATCCCTCCCGACTCTGTTTGCAATGTCTAATTTTCCACTCTCCTATTGCGACGATCACTCTCCATTTCACTGCTACAACCAAAAATTAAAATTTTCCTAATTGTTGAACTTCTGTGAACTTGATGCTATGCCCATACTTCAAAATTCGTCGAAGTGTTGAACTTTTTTGAACTTGTTTTTGTTCCCATACTTCAACCAAACTCCATCATGTCTCTACACAATTCTATCCCCCATGCATTGGACTAATTGGGTAGTTAATCCAATCATCGCTCCCAACCCATGAGAATGTACTTACCCATGCTTGAATTTAGTCTTTTCTATCACATTTCTGTCACTTCATCCGACTCCAAAGACTAAGAAAAGTTTCCATCCTTACCTCATTGTTTCCATTGTTTGAAATTCGTCAAGGAGATATTTCACAATGTCTAGGTGCTTCACTTCAAACCTACTGGCGCATCCATAGTCAACTTCCTTTCACAATTAATTCCATATTCACAATGATATCATACCAAGGAAAGGTCACCCCTCACCTTTCTACACTATGAAGTCACCTTGAAATAAGGCCATTTGGAACAACTTGACTCCAGTTTCCACCTCTTGGCATAGTTATCCAATCTTCCCAATCAACTCCATGTTTAGACTATCATTTCCTCACAATTCATCACCTAGACATGCTACTACGCCTTCCTCTCTATTCCTTGGAATGGTTAGGATTCACCCAAAATCATGCCTCTAAAAGAAAGGAGGAATGAACAAGTCCACATGAACCCTTCATGTTGCAATCTACATGTTCATACAATCCTCCAAATGAAGGAAAGTCCCCAACTCACCCTCCTTTCATCAAGTCACCTTAATGCAACTCAATATTTGTGTTGAGTGTGGCCTCAAAATGTCCCAATGAACTACCCAAATCACCCCAGGTAGAATGGGTCATCTCAAAGAACTTTTGTGCCTTAGCCACGTCTGCACCAATACCTTTCCAACCTCAACCAATGACCCCCACTGGATATCTGGGTCATCACACAATCATCTGAAAGTCACAAAGGTTTTCTCTGCCTCATCCAATGTCTCATATCAAATGTGAGTGAACACCAACCAAATCACATGGTCTATGTTTTTCCCATTTATATTGATTGTTAACAATTCTTAGCCAATTTACATGCTAAATTCCTTTGTCTCTTGGAAATAAACTATCTTGCACCCCCACAAGAATTCACACTTTGACACTCTGATCATGACTCATCAATTCATAACCTGACTCAAGAAATCTTGCTAAGGCACCAAACACTAGGGCACCTTATCCATGCTCTCAACTCATAAAGTACATACTTCATTGCCTACCATCATAATGATCAGTCCAACACACCTCATTAAAGAGTTTAGTATATCTCCTAGCCAGCTTCATGGTTACATCAAATCTACCTAATTCCAACACAAGGATTTTCTTAGTAGGTTATCCCAATATCTTCTACATGTTCAGCCAATAGAGGCATTCCAAACTATTGCATTACTTCTTTGAATCTTCATCACTTGATTCACCCTCAAGACTGTTAGATTCCACCACATAAATAGAATGCACTTGCACCACCAATTCATCCATATTCCCTTCAAATAATTCACTACAAGACTTGCAAAATGTAAGAACTCAAGCCAACTATACCTTTTTGAACGACATTGTTCACTGCAAACCATGTTCTAATCATGTTGTCGTGGACCTCCAAGAAACCGACTCTCCACATGAACTCACCTCAACATCTCTCTATTGTGATACAAGGTTGAGTCCATCCACTTATAAAATTAGTCTAATTCCCAAACTTCTCATGCAATTGACAAAATGTTTGTTGTTCAGTTTCTCTATGTATACCCATGCCATCCAACATGCACAAGTGCTTTGTCTTTCTACAACCTAGAGTGATACCCTTCACAATAAATTTTGTGGTTTTCTATGTGAAAATTCATGCAAAAATATTGTGTTCAACTACCATGTCCAAGTGCTCTCATTCACCCAATCAAATTTTTCACCTAGTCTCTCAAGGTGTGCACAACAGTTTCGTCACTGACTTCTGTCACACAGATCAATCGATTCCATATTCAAAATGTATATGCAATGAAGCCTTTGACAAGTTCTGTGATGATTTATGTGATCACCCCCCCTATCCATGTGCTTTGTTTCACTGTGACCTCTTATCTTAGTCTGCACAAGTTGTTCTCCCAGCTCTACCTTCTCATTGCACCGTCGACCAAACCTATACCATAATTCTGATGCAAAGAATGTGATTCACTACACTAAATTGTTCACCCAGTCTGCACTCAAGATTCCTTTCAAATGGGTCAGTCCATAAAACCTTCACCAAATCCCATGCTCAGTATTGCTTCTTAACAAGTGCACCCCCCAAACTATCACCATTATAGTAGTAGAGTGTGCTTCAAGCTCTAATACCATCTATCATCAATATAGTGGTGAAGATATCACCAACCCCTTCATCAAAATATGCAATAAATCAACTCTTATACCATATATTGTCGATATAGTGGTAAAGAACCAACCCCTTCATCAAAATATGCAACACATAATCTTTTATACCATCTATCATCGAGATAGTGGTTAATATATCACCAACCCCTTCATCAAAATATCCAACGAATCAACTTTGATACCATCTATCATGGCCCTACAAGACTCCAAAATGAATCTTGTGATTGTTCGTCTACTAAGAACGTGTTGCACCAAAATGGTTATTACTTGGTTACTTGGAACACCAAGAATACTTCATCCATATTATGCCTCTTCAACTAATTCATACCGAAACTCTATTCTAGGCTGCTAGTGAGTCAGACTCCTACTCTAGTGTAACTCTTGCTTACTTAGACATTTGTTAACTGCTTAAAGGTTTAGTATTATTTAAAAATTTATCTAATAGATCATCAATTAAACAAACAAAACATACAAGAGAAACATAGATATAGTGTGAGTGGCATGAACCGTGTCTAACATCCAACTAAGTATTTTTTATAGAAGAACAATTACAACATGAGCACTACCAGACTGTTTTACAACATTGTAGAGTCAAATGACTCACCTCATATAACCAAGTAAAACATAAACGGATCTGTCACCACAAGTCTCTCTATCACAACCATATTTATGAAACTTGTGGTGCACCTTAGATGTGCCTCTGACCACAATATTTTTTTCTCTTCGTTTCCATAGACTCTACCTCTCCACTTCCACATATGTCACAGATTTCAATTTTGTCTTCCACATGCCTCCATAGGCCCGTGTTTTCCATAATTATAAAAAATATCCCCAAGAGAATTTCTCCTTGTTCTTTCCATAGAATCCTCCTCCTCAAGGAATCACAAGTCCTCTGAGAGTGGAGCGACTTGGCTCCTTGAGGGAGCTCCTTCTCTTCATTTTCCATAGAATCACAGAGCTCCTTTCTCCAAGTCTTTCCAAAACTTGTTGCATTCTTGTTTTTTCACCCTTAATTTCTTGTAGGCTCTCAAAAGGTCACCATGCGAACCATCATGTCCTTTTGGGGTATCATTCCCCTTCGCAAATCTATATCCAATGAACCA
This sequence comes from Picea mariana, assembly GCA_032191745.1. Lineage (NCBI taxonomy): Eukaryota > Viridiplantae > Streptophyta > Pinopsida > Pinales > Pinaceae > Picea > Picea mariana. The sequence continues at coordinate 54,465 of JASDQU010014588.1, read as the reverse complement.
TCGCACCCCTTCATGGACCCAACCACCTAATGAACCCATGCACTCTCAACCTTTGTTCCCCTTGGGATCGGTGCACCCAACCTTGGGGTGCACCTTATGTTGGAGCACCACATCTGTCTAACCAACTCGTCATCTTGGTTTTGGGCACCCCTTAGGTGATTCGGTCTGACTCTCCTAAGTGCATCCCCCCATGCCTTAGTCAATTTTCCTTTTTCCGATGGATCTCCCAATTCTCTCCCTTAACTCCTCGCTAAACCATCTGTTGTATAAATTTCATTGCAAGGATCCTTGGGTGGAGTCACTCCTTGGAACATCACGCAACCAAGAAACCCCAACTTCCCTCTATATAAATATTTTTGTTTCTTAATTCTCACCAAGAACAGATAATTATATGGCAAATTATAGGGTTATAGTCGTGGAAATGTTCATGGTAAATTTTAGGGTTATAGTCTCTATGGAAAATTTCATGGCAAGTGACTAATAAGGTGACTATGGTAAACTTTGTGGCAAGTGACTAATATGGTCACTGTGGAAAATTTTAGAGTTATAATATCTAGGGTTGTTTCTATGGTGATTGAATTGATTCTAAAGTGATTATTGTCTCATGCAACTAATATGGGAGGCTTGGTAAAGTCACCCTATATAAACTTTATGAATATATATAATTTTTTGAAAAAAGGAAAGAAGAGAGAGAAGTGAAACTTCAAATAGAGTTAGATTTAACTCTTAATAAAAAATTTAGATTGTTACAAGATAAGATAGAGAATAGAATATTAGGGTTCAATACTTAGCCACATAAAATGGAGGATAGATTACATGAAATGGAAAAACATAAACAATCGATCCAAGAAGGAGAGGTTGAAGAAAATCACAACCTAAGAGACATGATTAAATAACTATAAAAAAACTAACTAACAAGTTGGCCCTAAGTAGTATGGAAAATAAATTAGATATCAAACCCATGAATGAGGAAATGATCAGTGTGAATATAATTTGTAATGATATTAAATATGACATAATTAGTAAATCTAGCTTAAAAGGGTCAATAATATTTATAAATGAAGACCTCATTCTAGAAGAAAAGGTAGAGGAAGGTAAACGGGAAATAAATATATATCAAAATGTTGTTATTAGGGCTATATATCATAATGATAATAATAAATAGGATATTGGAACACTCTGGATCCTTTTTTAGAATTGTTATGGCTTTCCATGGCACAAGGGTCGTATATTAAGTTTGATCCCAAGTAAAAGTATTTGTAATACTTTTACCTTTCAACATGCTCCTATCCATCCCAACAATTTTTTAATTATTACATTATGCCACACCATTGTCTTGGGGATTATAACATAATCTCAATTTCCTATGAACTTCGTTCCTTTTGCAATAATCACTAAACTCATTAGAATTAAATTCTCCCCCTTTTTTGTGCATAACTATTTAAGACACAACTACTTTTTTCTCAAAATAAACTTTACATTGTTGAGAAAGGACAAAGACATCATAATTTTATGTAATAAAATACACCCATCTTCTTCCACTAAAATCGTCCACCAAAACAACACAATACGTGTTTTAGTTTAGTGGACATGTTTGCATGGGAGAACATATATCTGCATGTACTATCTCCAATGGGTTTTCTTTTCTCCTATATTTTCATGTTGGAAATGAGTCTCTATGCTTCTTACCAATAATGAAACCATTACATGAACACAATCAATAAGAGGTAATCCTTTGTCCATTTTATTATTATGTATTAACTTTAATCCTATTATATTTAGATATTCATATTGTAAATGTGGATGAACCTCCACATATAAGATCTACCTAGCAAGGGACATACACAATTTGCAGAAGAAATGAGAAAAGACTAAAACGAGAGAGAGAGAGAGAGAGAG